>JAUIMM010000787.1:7297500-7503930 GCA_031769625.1 Taudactylus pleione | reverse complement strand
GTGGGGACACGCGCCCCCGGTGGACACCTGGCGCCATTGCACCCCAATTTTTTATTTTAAATAGCCACCCATGAAATTAAAACATGGGGAGAGCGTAAGGTGGGGATACGCGCCCACAGTGGATAAGTTGCACCATTGCACCCCAATTTTTTTTTTTAAATAGCCACCCATGAAATTACAACATGGGGAGAGCGTAATGTGGGGACACGCACCCCCGGTGGACAAGTGGCGCCATTGCAACCCAATTTTTTATTTTTTTTAAATAGCCACCCATTAAATTAGAACATGTGAAGAGCGTAAGGTGGGGACACGCGCCCCCGGTGGACAAGTGGCGCCATTGCACCCCAATTTTTTTTTTTTTAAATAGCCACCCATGAAATTAAAACATGGGGAGAGCGTAATGTGGGGACACGCGCCCCCGGTGGACGAGTGGCGCCATTGCACCCCAATTTGTTTTTTTTAAATAGCCAACCATGAAATTAAAACATGGGGAGAGCGTAAGGTGGGGACACGCGCCCCCGGTGGACAAGAGGCACCATTGCACCTCAATTTTTATTTATTTATTTTTAAATAGCCACCCATGAAATTATAACATGGTGAGAGCATAAGGTGGGGACACGCACCCCCGGTTGATGAGTGGTGCAATTGCAACCCAATTATTATTATTTTTTAAAATAGCCACCCATGAAATTAAACATAGGGAGAGCGTAAGGTGCGGACACGCACCCCCGGTGGACAAGTGGCGCCATTGCACCCCAATTTTTTTTTTTAAATAGCCACGCATGAAATTAAAACATGGGGAGAGCGTAAAGTGGGGACACACACCCCCGGTGGACACGTGGCGCCACTGCACCCCAATTTTTTTTTTTAAATAGCCACCCATGAAATTAAAACATGGGGAGAGCGTAAGGTGGGGACACGCGCCCCCGGTGGACAAGTGGCACCAGTGCACCCCAATTTTTTTTAAATAGCCACCCATGAAATTAAAACTTGGGAGAGCGAAAGGTGGGGACACGCGCCCCCGGTGGACAAGTGGCGCCATTGCACCCCAATTATTTTTTTTTAAATAGCCACCCATGAAATTAAAACATGGGGAGAGCGTAAAGTGGGGACACACACCCCCGGTAGACACGTGGCGCCACTGCACCCCAATTTTTATTTTTAAATAGCCACCCATGAAATTAAAACATGGGGAGAGCGTAAGGTGGGGACACGCGCCCCCGGTGGACAAGTGGCACCAGTGCACCCCAATTTTTTTAAATAGCCACCCATAAAATTAAAACTTGGGAGAGCCAAAGGTGGGGACACGCGCCCCCGGTGGACAAGTGGCGCCATTGCACCCAAAAAAATTTTTTTTAAATTGCCACCCATGAAATTAAAACATGGGGAGAGCGTAAGGTGGGGACACGCGCCCCCGGTGGACACGTGGCACCATTGCACACCAATTATTTTTTGTTTACATAGCCACCCATGAAATTAAAACATGGGGAGAGTGTAATGTGGGGACACGCGCCCCGGTGGATAAGTGGCGCCATTGCACCCCAATTTTTTTTTTTAAATAGCCACCCATGAAATTAAAACATGGGGAGAGCGTAAGGTGGGGACACGCGCCCCCGGTGGACAAGTGGCACCAGTGCACCCCAATTTTTTTATTTTTTTAAATAGCCACCCATGAAATTAAAACTTGGGAGAGCGTAAGGTGGGGACACGCGCCCCGGTGGGACAAGTGGCGCCATTGCACCCCAAAATTTTTTTTTAAAATTGCCACACATGAAATTAAAACATGGGGGAGAGCGTAAGGTGGGGACACGCGCCCCCGGTGGACAAGTGCGCCATTGCACCCCAATTTTTATTTATTTATTTTTAAATAGCCACCCATGAAATTAAAACATAGTGAGAGCGTAAGGTGGGGATATGCGCCCCCGATGGACAAGTCACGCCATTGTACCCCAATTTATTTTTTTTAAATAGCCACCCATGATATTAAAACATGGGGAGAGCGTAAGGTGGGGACACGTACCCCCGGTGGACAAGAGGTGCCATTGCACCCCAATTTTTTTTTTAAATAGCCACCCATGAAATTAAAACATGGGGAGAGCGTAAGGTGGGGACACGCACCCCCGGTGAACAAGTGGCGCCATTGCACCCCAATTTTTATTTATTTATTTTTAAATAGCCACCCATGAAATTAAAACATGGGGAGAGCGTAAGGTGGGGATATGCGCCCCCAGTGACAAGTGGCGCAATTGCCCCCTATTTTTTTTTTTAAATAGCCACCCATGAAATTAAAACATGGGAGAGCGTAAGGTGGGGACACGCGCCCCAGGTGGACGAGTGGCGCCATTGCACCCCAATTTTTATTTTAAATAGCCACCCATGAAATTAAAACATGGGGAGAGCGTAAGGTGGGGACACGCGCCCCGAGTGGACACCTGGCGCCATTGCACCCCAATTTTTTATTTTAAATAGCCACCCATGAAATTAAAACATGGGGAGAGCGGTAATGTGGGGACACGCGCCCCCCGGTGGACGAGTGGCGCCATTGCACCCCAATTTTTTTTTTTAAATACCCAACCATGAAATTAAAACATGGGGAGAGCGTAAGGTGGGGATACACGCCCCCAGTGGATAAGTCGCACCATTTTTTTTTAAATAGCCACCCATGAAATTACAACATGGGGAAAGCGTAATGTGGTGACACGCACCCCCGGTGGACAAGTGGCGCCAATGCAACCCAATTTTTTATTTTTTTAAATAGCCACCCATTAAATTAGAACATGGGGAGAGCGTAAGGTGGGGACACGCGCCCCCGGTGGACAAGTGGCGCCATTGCACCCCAATTTATTTATTTTTTAAATAGCCACCCATTAAATTAGGACATGGGGAGAGCGTAAGGTGGGGACACGCGCCCCCGTGGACAAGTGGCGCCATTGCACCCCAATTAATTTATTTTTAAAACAGCCACCTATGAAATGAAAACATGGGGAGAGCATAAGGTGGGGACACGCACCCCCGGTGGACAAGTGGCGCCAGTGCACCCCAATTTTTTTTTTTTTAAATAGCCACCCATGAAATTAAAACATGGGGATAGCGTAATGTGGGGATACGCGCCCCCAGTGGATAAGTCGCACCATTGCACCCCAATTTTTTATTTTAAATAGCCACCCATGAAATTACAACATGGGGAAAGCGTAATGTGGGGACACGCACCCCCGGTGGACAAGTGGCGCCATTGGAACCCAATTTTTTATTTTTTTAAATAGCCACCCATTAAATTAGAACATGGGGAGAGCGTAAGGTGTGGACACGCGCCCCCGGTGGACAAGTGGCGCCATTGCACCCCAATTAATTTATTTTTTAAATAGCCACCCATGAAATGAAAACATGGGGAGAGCATAAGGTGGGGACACGCACCCTCGTTGGACAAGTGGCACCATTGCACCCCATTTTTTTTTTTTTAAATAGCCACCCATGAAATGAAAAAACATGGGGAGAGCGTAATGTGGGGACACGCGCCCCCGGTGGACGAGTGGCGCCATTGCACCCCAATTTGTTTTTTTTAAATAGCCATCCATGAAATTAAAACATGGGGAGAGCGTAAGGTGGGGACACGCGCCCCCGGTGGACAAGTGGCACCATTGCACCTCAATTTTTATTTATTTATTTTTAAATAGCCACCCATGAAATTATAACATGGTGAGAGCATAAGGTGGGGACACGCACCCACGGTTGATGAGTGGCGCAATTGCAACCCAATTATTATTATTTTTTAAAATAGCCACCCATGAAATTAAAACATAGGGAGAGCGTAAGGTGGGGACACGCGCCCCCGGTGGACAAGTGGCACCAGTGCACCCCAATTTTTTTAAATAGCCACCCATGAAATTAAAACTTGGGAGAGCGAAAGGTGGGGACACGCGCCCCCGGTGGACAAGTGGCGCCATTGCACCCCAATTATTTTTTTTTAAATAGCCACCCATGAAATTAAAACATGGGGAGAGCGTAAAGTGGGGACACACACCCCCGGTAGACACGTGGCGCCACTGCACCCCAATTTTTATTTTTAAATAGCCACCCATGAAATTAAAACATGGGGAGAGCGTAAGGTGGGGACACGCGCCCCCGGTGGACAAGTGGCACCAGTGCACCCCAATTTTTTTAAATAGCCACCCATAAAATTAAAACTTGGGAGAGCCAAAGGTGGGGACACGCGCCCCCGGTGGACAAGTGGCGCCATTGCACCCAAAAATTTTTTTTTTAAATTGCCACCCATGAAATTAAAACATGGGGAGAGCGTAAGGTGGGGACACGCGCCCCCGGTGGACACGTGGCACCATTGCACACCAATTATTTTTTTTTACATAGCCACCCATGAAATTAAAACATGGGGAGAGTGTAATGTGGGGACACGCGCCCCCGGTGGATAAGTGGCGCCATTGCACCCCAATTTTTTTTTTTAAATAGCCACCCATGAAATTAAAACATGGGGAGAGCGTAAGGTGGGGACACGCGCCCCCGGTGGACAAGTGGCACCAGTGCACCCCAATTTTTTTATTTTTTTAAATAGCCACCCATGAAATTAAAACTTGGGAGAGCGTAAGGTGGGGACACGCGCCCCGGTGGACAAGTGGCGCCATTGCACCCCAAAATTTTTTTTTAAAATTGCCACACATGAAATTAAAACATGGGGAGAGCGTAAGGTGGGGACACGCGCCCCCGGTGGACAAGTGGCGCCATTGCACCCCAATTTTTATTTATTTATTTTTAAATAGCCACCCATGAAATTAAAACATAGTGAGAGCGTAAGGTGGGGATATGCGCCCCCGATGGACAAGTCACGCCATTGTACCCCAATTTATTTTTTTTAAATAGCCACCCATGATATTAAAACATGGGGAGAGCGTAAGGTGGGGACACGTACCCCCGGTGGACAAGAGGTGCCATTGCACCCCAATTTTTTTTTTAAATAGCCACCCATGAAATTAAAACATGGGGAGAGCGTAAGGTGGGGACACGCACCCCCGGTGAACAAGTGGCGCCATTGCACCCCAATTTTTATTTATTTATTTTTAAATAGCCACCCATGAAATTAAAACATGGGGAGAGCGTAAGGTGGGGATATGCGCCCCCAGTGGACAAGTGGCGCAATTGCCCCCTATTTTTTTTTTTAAATAGCCACCCATGAAATTAAAACATGGGGAGAGCGTAAGGTGGGGACACGCGCCCCAGGTGGACGAGTGGCGCCATTGCACCCCAATTTTTTTTTTAAGTAGCCACCCATGAAATTAAAACATGGGGAGAGCGTAAGGTGGGGACACGCGCCCCCAGTGGACACCTGGCGCCATTGCACCCCAATTTTTTATTTTAAATAGCCACCCATGAAATTAAAACATGGGGAGAGCGTAAGGTGGGGACACGCGCCCCCGGTGGACGAGTGGCGCCATTGCACCCCAATTTTTTTTTTTTTTTTTAAATAGCCACCCATGAAATAAAAACATGGGGAGAGCATAAGGTGGGGAAATGCGCCCCCGGTGGACGAATGGCGCCATTGCACCCCAATTTTTTTTTTTAATAGCCACCCATGAAATTAAAACATGGGGAGAGAGTAAGGTGGGGACACGTGCCCCCGGTGGACACCTGGCGCCATTGCACCCCAATTTTTTATTTTAAATAGCCACCCATGAAATTAAAACATGGGGAGAGCGTAAGGTGGGGATACGCGCCCCCAGTGGATAAGTCGCACCATTGCACCCCAATTTTTTTTTTTAAATAGCCACCCATGAAATTACAACATGGGGAGAGCTTAATGTGGGGACACGCACCCCCGGTGGACAAGTGGCGCCATTGCAACCCAATTTTTTATTTTTTTTAAATAGCCACCCATTAAATTAGAACATGGGGAGAGCGTAAGGTGGGGACACGCGCCCCCGGTGGACAAGTGGCGCCATTGCACCCCAATTAATTTATTTTTAAAATAGCCACCCATGAAATGAAAACATGGGGAGAGCATAAGGTGGGGACTCGCACCAGCGGTGGACAAGTGGCGCCATTGCACCCCAAATTTTTTTCTTTAAATAGCCACCCATGAAATTAAAACATGGGGAGAGCGTAATGTGGGGACATGCGCCCCCGGTGGACAAGTGGCGCCATTGCACCCCAATTTTTTTTTTTTAATAGCCACCCATGAAATGAAATTATGGGGAGAGCATAAGGTGGGGACACGCACCAGCGGTGTACAAGTGGCGCCATTGCACCCCAATTTTTTTTTTTTAAATAGCCACCCATGAAATTAAAACATGGGGAGAGCATAATGTGGGGACACGCGCCCCCGGTGGACGAGTGGCGCCATTGCACCCTAATTTTTTTTTTTTAAATAGCCACCCATGAAATTAAAACATGGGGAGAGCGTAAGGTGGGGATATGCGCCCCCAGTGGACAAGTGGCGCCATTGCCCCCCAATTTTTTTATTTTAAATAGCCACCCATGAAATTAAAACATGGGGAGAGTGTAAGGTGGGGACACACGCCCCCGGTGGACAAGTGGAGCCATTGCACCCCAATTTTTTTTTTTAAATAGCCACCCATGAATTTAAAACATGGGGAGAGCGTAAGGTGGGGACTCGCGCCCCCAGTTGACAAGTGGCGCCATTGCCCCCCATTTTTTTTTTTAAATAGCCACCCATGAAATTAAAACATGGGGAGAGCGTAAGGTGGGGACACACGACCCCGGTGGACGAGTGGCGCCATTGCACCCCAATTTTTTATTTTTTTTTAAATAGCCACCCATGAAATAAAAACATGGGGAGAGCGTAAGGTGGGGACACGCGCCCCCGGTGGATGAGTGGCGCCATTGCACCCCAATTTTTTTTTTTAAATAGCCACCCATGAAATTAAAACATGGGGAGAGCGTAAGGTGGAGACACGCGCCCCCGGTGGACACCTGGCGCCATTGCACCCCAATTTTTTATTTTAAATAGCCACCCATGAAATAAAAAAAACATGGGGAGAGCGTAAAGTGGTGACACGCACCCCCGGTGGACGAGTGGCGCCATTGCACCCCAATTTATTTTTTTTTTTTAAATAGCCACCCATGAAATAAAAACATGGGGAGAGCATAAGGTGAGGACACGCGCCCCCAGTGGACGAGTGGCGCCATTGCACACCAATTTTTTTTTTTTAAATAGCCACCCATGAAATTAAAAGATGGGGAGAGCGTAAGGTGGGGACACGCGCCCCCGGTGGACACCTGGCGCCATTGCACCCCAATTTTTTATTTTAAATAGCCACCCATGAAATTAAAACATGGGGAGAGCGTAAGGTGGGGATACGCGCCCACAGTGGATAAGTTGCACCATTGCACCCCAATTTTTTTTTTTTTAAATAGCCACCCATGAAATTACAACATGGGGAGAGCGTAAGGTGGGGACACGCACCCCCGGTGGACAAGTGGCGCCACTGCACCCCAATTTTTTTTTTTAAATAGCCACCCATGAAATTAAAACATGGGGAGAGCGTAAGGTGGGGACACGCGCCCCCGGTGGACAAGTGGCACCAGTGCACCCCAATTTTTTTAAATAGCCACCCATGAAATTAAAACTTGGGAGAGCGAAAGGTGGGGACATGCGCCCCCGGTGGACAAGTGGCGCCATTGCACCCCAATTATTTTTTTTTAAATAGCCACCCATGAAATTAAAACATGGGGAGAGCGTAAGGTGGGGACACGCGCCCCCGGTGGACACGTGGCACCATTGCACCCCAATTATTTTTTTTTAAATAGCCACCCATGAAATTAAAACATGAGGAGAGCGTAATGTGGGGACACGCGCCCCCGGTGGATAAGTGGCGCCATTGCACCCCAATTTTTTTTTTAAATAGCCACCCATGAAATTAAAACATGGGGATAGCGTAAGGTGGGGACACGCGCCCCCGGTGGACAAGTGGCACCAGTGCACCCCAATTTTTTTATTTTTTTAAATAGCCACCCATGAAATTAAAACTTGGGAGAGCGTAAGGTGGGGACATGCGCCCCGGTGGACAAGTGGCGCCATTGCACCCCATAAATTTTTTTTTAAATTGCCACACATGAAATTAAAACATGGGGAGAGCGTAAGGTGGGGACACGCGCCCCCGGTGGACAAGTGGCGCCATTGCACCCCAATTTTTATTTATTTATTTTTAAATAGCCACTCATGAAATTAAAACATAGTCAGAGCGTAAGGTGGGGATATGCGCCCCCGATGTACAAGTCACGCCATTGTACCCCAATTTATTTTTTTTAAATAGCCACCCATGAAATTAAAACATGGGGAGAGCGTAAGGTGGGGACACGTACCCCCGGTGGACAAGTGGTGCCATTGCACCCCAATTTTTTTTTTAAATAGCCACCCATGAAATTAAAACATGGGTTGAGCGTAAGGTGGGGACACGCGCCCCCGGTGAACAAGTGGCGCCATTGCACCCCAATTTTTATTTATTTATTTTTAAATAGCCACCCATGAAATTAAAACATGGGGAGAGCGTAAGGTGGGGATATGCGCCCCCAGTGGACAAGTGGCGCAATTGCCCCCTATTTTTTTTTTTAAATAGCCACACATGAAATTAAAACATGTGGAGAGCGTAAGGTGGGGACACGCGCCCCCGGTGGACGAGTGGCGCCATTGCACCCCAATTTTTTTTTAAATAGCCACCCATGAAATTAAAATATGGGGAGAGCGTAAGGTGGGGACACGCGCCCCCAGTGGACACCTGGCGCCATTGCACCCCAATTTTTTATTTTAAATAGCCACCCATGAAATTAAAACATGGGGAGAGCGTAAGGTGGGGACACGCGCCCCCGGTGGACGAGTGGCGCCATAGCACCCCAATTTTGTTTTTTTTTTTTTAAATAGCCACCCATGAAATAAAAACATGGGGAGAGCATAAGGTCGGGACACGCGCCCCCGGTGGACGAGTGGCGCCATTGCACCCCAATTTTTTTTTTTTAAATAGCCACCCATGAAATTAAAACATGGGAAGAGCGTAAGGTGGGGACACGTGCCCCCGGTGGACGAGTGGCGCCATTGCACCCCAATTTTTTTTTTTAAATACCCAACCATGAAATTAAAACTTGGGGAGAGCGTAAGGTGGGGATACGCGCCCCCAGTGGATAAGTCGCACCATTTTTTTTAAAATAGCCACCCATAAAATTACAACATGGGGAAAGCGTAATGTGGGGACACGCACCCCCGGTGGACAAGTGGCGCCATTGCAACCCAATTTTTTTTTTTTTTAAATAGCCACCCATTAAATTAGAACATGGGGAGAGCGTAAGGTGGGGACACGCGCCCCCGGTGGACAAGTGGCGCCATTGCACCCCAATTAATTTATTTTTAAAATAGGCACCCATGAAATGAAAACATGGGGAGAGCATAAGGTGGGGACACGCACCCCCGTTGGACAAGTGGCGCCATTGCACCCCAATTTTTTTTTTTTTAAATAGCCACCCATGAAATTAAAACATGGGGAGAGCGTAATGTGGGGACACGCCCCCCCGGTGGACGAGTGGCGCTATTGCACCCCAATTTGTTTTTTTTAAATAGCCAGCCATGAAATTAAAACATGGGGAGAGCGTAAGGTGGGGACACGCGCCCCCGGTGGACAAGTGGCGCCATTGCAACTCAATTTTTATTTATTTATTTTTAAATAGCCACCCATGAAATTATAACATGGTGAGAGCGTAAGGTGGGGACACGCGCCCCCGGTGGACGAGTGGCGCAATTGCAACCCAATTATTATTATTTTTTAAAATAGCCACCCATGAAATTAAAACATGGGCAGAGCGTAAGGTGGGGACACGCACCCCCGGTGGACAAGTGACGCCATTGCACCCCAATTTTTTTTTTTAAAAAGCCACGCATGAAATTAAAACATGGGGAGAGCGTAAAGTGGGGACACGCACCCCCGGTGGACACGTGGCGCCACTGCACCCCAATTTTTTTTTTAAATAGCCACCCATGAAATTAAAACATGGGGAGAGCGTAAGGTGGGGACACGCGCCCCCGGTGGACAAGTGGCACCAGTGCACCCAAATTTTTTTATTTTTTTAAATAGCCACCCATGAAATTAAAACTTGGGAGAGCGAAAGGTGGGGACACGCGCCGCCGGTGGACAAGTGGCGCCATTGGACCCCAAATTTTTTTTTTTAAATTGCCACCGATGAAATTAAAACATGGGGAGAGCGTAAGGTGGGGACACGCGCCCCCGGTGGACACGTGGCGCCATTGCACCCCAATTTTTTTTTTTTTAAATAGCCACCCATGAAATTAAAACATGGGGAGAGCGTAATGTGGGGACACGCGCCCCCGGTGGATAAGTGGCGCAATTGCACCCTAATATTTTTTTTTAAATAGCCACCCATTAAATTAAAACATGGGGAGAGCGTAAGGTAGGGACACGCGCCCCTGGTGGACAAGTGGTGCCATTGCACCCCAATTTTTTTTTTTTTTTAAATAGCCACCCATGAAATTAAAACATGGGGAGAGCGTAAGGTGGGGACACGCACCCCCGGTGGAGAAGTGGCGCCATTGCACCCCAATTTTTTTTTTTTTTAAAATAGCCACCCATGAAATTAAAACATGGGGAGAGCGTAATGTGGGGACACGCACCCCCGGTGGACACGTGGCGCCATTGCACCCCAATTTTTTTTTAAATAGCCACCCATGAAATTAAAACATGGGGAGAGCGTAAGGTGGGGACACGCGCCCCCGGTGGACAAGTGGCACCAGTGCACCCCAATTTTTGTATTTTTTTAAATAGCCACCCATGAAATTAAAACTTGGGAGAGCGTAAGGTGGGTACACGCGCCCCGGTGGACAAGTGGCGCCATTGCACCCCCCAAAATTTTTTTTAAATTGCCACCCATGAAATTAAAACATGGGGAGAGCGTAATGTGGGGACACGCGCCCCCGGTGGACAAGTGGCGCCATTGCACCCCAATTTTCATTTATTTATTTTTAAATAGCCACCCATGAATTTAAAACATAGTGAGAGCGTAAGGTGGGGATATGCGCCCCTGGTGGACAAGTCACGCCATTGCACCCCAATTTATTTTTTTTAAATAGCCACCCATGAAATTAAAACATGGGGAGAGCGTAAGGTGGGGACACGTACCCCCGGTGGACAAGTGGTGCCATTGCACCCCAATTTTTTTTTTTAAATAGCCACCCATGAAATTAAAACATGGGGGAGCGTAAGGTGGGGACACGCACCCCCGGTTGACAAGTGGCGCCATTGCACCCCAAATTTTTTTTTTTAAATAGCCACCCATGAAATTAAAACATGGGGAGAGCGTAAGGTGGGGACACGCGCCCCCGGTGAACAAGTGGCGCCATTGCAATCCAATTTTTATTTATTTATTTTTAAATAGCCACCCATGAAATTAAAACATGGGGAGAGCGTAAGGTGGGGATACGCGCCCCCGGTGGACGAGTGGCGCCATTGCACCCCAATTTTTTTTTTTAAATAGCCACCCATGAAATTAAAACATGGGAAGAGCGTAAGGTGGGGACACGTGCCCCCGGTGGACGAGTGGCGCCATTGCACCCCAATTTTTTTTTTTAAATACCCAACCATGAAATTAAAACTTGGGGAGAGCGTAAGGTGGGGATACGCGCCCCCAGTGGATAAGTCGCACCATTTTTTTTAAAATAGCCACCCATAAAATTACAACATGGGGAAAGCGTAATGTGGGGACACGCACCCCCGGTGGACAAGTGGCGCCATTGCAACCCAATTTTTTTTTTTTTTAAATAGCCACCCATTAAATTAGAACATGGGGAGAGCGTAAGGTGGGGACACGCGCCCCCGGTGGACAAGTGGCGCCATTGCACCCCAATTAATTTATTTTTAAAATAGGCACCCATGAAATGAAAACATGGGGAGAGCATAAGGTGGGGACACGCACCCCCGTTGGACAAGTGGCGCCATTGCACCCCAATTTTTTTTTTTTTAAATAGCCACCCATGAAATTAAAACATGGGGAGAGCGTAATGTGGGGACACGCCCCCCCGGTGGACGAGTGGCGCTATTGCACCCCAATTTGTTTTTTTTAAATAGCCAGCCATGAAATTAAAACATGGGGAGAGCGTAAGGTGGGGACACGCGCCCCCGGTGGACAAGTGGCGCCATTGCAACTCAATTTTTATTTATTTATTTTTAAATAGCCACCCATGAAATTATAACATGGTGAGAGCGTAAGGTGGGGACACGCGCCCCCGGTGGACGAGTGGCGCAATTGCAACCCAATTATTATTATTTTTTAAAATAGCCACCCATGAAATTAAAACATGGGGAGAGCGTAAGGTGGGGACACGCACCCCCGGTGAACAAGTGGCGCCATTGCACCCCAATTTTTATTTATTTATTTTTAAATAGCCACCCATGAAATTAAAACATGGGGAGAGCGTAAGGTGGGGATATGCGCCCCCAGTGGACAAGTGGCGCAATTGCCCCCTATTTTTTTTTTTAAATAGCCACCCATGAAATTAAAACATGGGGAGAGCGTAAGGTGGGGACACGCGCCCCAGGTGGACGAGTGGCGCCATTGCACCCCAATTTTTTTTTTAAATAGCCACCCATGAAATTAAAACATGGGGAGAGCGTAAGGTGGGGACACGCGCCCCGAGTGGACACCTGGCGCCATTGCACCCCAATTTTTTATTTTAAATAGCCACCCATGAAATTAAAACATGGGGAGAGCGTAATGTGGGGACACGCGCCCCCGGTGGACGAGTGGCGCCATTGCACCCCAATTTTTTTTTTTAAATACCCAACCATGAAATTAAAACATGGGGAGAGCGTAAGGTGGGGATACACGCCCCCAGTGGATAAGTCGCACCATTTTTTTTTAAATAGCCACCCATGAAATTACAACATGGGGAAAGCGTAATGTGGTGACACGCACCCCCGGTGGACAAGTGGCGCCAATGCAACCCAATTTTTTATTTTTTTTAAATAGCCACCCATTAAATTAGAACATGGGGAGAGCGTAAGGTGGGGACACGCGCCCCCGGTGGACAAGTGGCGCCATTGCACCCCAATTTATTTATTTTTTAAATAGCCACCCATTAAATTAGGACATGGGGAGAGCGTAAGGTGGGGACACGCGCCCCCGGTGGACAAGTGGCGCCATTGCACCCCAATTAATTTATTTTTAAAACAGCCACCTATGAAATGAAAACATGGGGAGAGCATAAGGTGGGGACACGCACCCCCGGTGGACAAGTGGCGCCAGTGCACCCCAATTTTTTTTTTTTTAAATAGCCACCCATGAAATTAAAACATGGGGATAGCGTAATGTGGGGATACGCGCCCCCAGTGGATAAGTCGCACCATTGCACCCCAATTTTTTATTTTAAATAGCCACCCATGAAATTACAACATGGGGAAAGCGTAATGTGGGGACACGCACCCCCGGTGGACAAGTGGCGCCATTGGAACCCAATTTTTTATTTTTTTTAAATAGCCACCCATTAAATTAGAACATGGGGAGAGCGTAAGGTGTGGACACGCGCCCCCGGTGGACAAGTGGCGCCATTGCACCCCAATTAATTTATTTTTTAAATAGCCACCCATGAAATGAAAACATGGGGAGAGCATAAGGTGGGGACACGCACCCTCGTTGGACAAGTGGCACCATTGCACCCCATTTTTTTTTTTTTAAATAGCCACCCATGAAATGAAAAAACATGGGGAGAGCGTAATGTGGGGACACGCGCCCCCGGTGGACGAGTGGCGCCATTGCACCCCAATTTGTTTTTTTTAAATAGCCATCCATGAAATTAAAACATGGGGAGAGCGTAAGGTGGGGACACGCGCCCCCGGTGGACAAGTGGCACCATTGCACCTCAATTTTTATTTATTTATTTTTAAATAGCCACCCATGAAATTATAACATGGTGAGAGCATAAGGTGGGGACACGCACCCCCGGTTGATGAGTGGCGCAATTGCAACCCAATTATTATTATTTTTTAAAATAGCCACCCATGAAATTAAAACATAGGGAGAGCGTAAGGTGGGGACACGCGCCCCCGGTGGACAAGTGGCACCAGTGCACCCCAATTTTTTTAAATAGCCACCCATGAAATTAAAACTTGGGAGAGCGAAAGGTGGGGACACGCGCCCCCGGTGGACAAGTGGCGCCATTGCACCCCAATTATTTTTTTTTAAATAGCCACCCATGAAATTAAAACATGGGGAGAGCGTAAAGTGGGGACACACACCCCCGGTAGACACGTGGCGCCACTGCACCCCAATTTTTATTTTTAAATAGCCACCCATGAAATTAAAACATGGGGAGAGCGTAAGGTGGGGACACGCGCCCCCGGTGGACAAGTGGCACCAGTGCACCCCAATTTTTTTAAATAGCCACCCATAAAATTAAAACTTGGGAGAGCCAAAGGTGGGGACACGCGCCCCCGGTGGACAAGTGGCGCCATTGCACCCAAAAAATTTTTTTTTAAATTGCCACCCATGAAATTAAAACATGGGGAGAGCGTAAGGTGGGGACACGCGCCCCCGGTGGACACGTGGCACCATTGCACACCAATTATTTTTTTTTACATAGCCACCCATGAAATTAAAACATGGGGAGAGTGTAATGTGGGGACACGCGCCCCCGGTGGATAAGTGGCGCCATTGCACCCCAATTTTTTTTTTTAAATAGCCACCCATGAAATTAAAACATGGGGAGAGCGTAAGGTGGGGACACGCGCCCCCGGTGGACAAGTGGCACCAGTGCACCCCAATTTTTTTATTTTTTTAAATAGCCACCCATGAAATTAAAACTTGGGAGAGCGTAAGGTGGGGACACGCGCCCCGGTGGACAAGTGGCGCCATTGCACCCCAAAATTTTTTTTTAAAATTGCCACACATGAAATTAAAACATGGGGAGAGCGTAAGGTGGGGACACGCGCCCCCGGTGGACAAGTGGCGCCATTGCACCCCAATTTTTATTTATTTATTTTTAAATAGCCACCCATGAAATTAAAACATAGTGAGAGCGTAAGGTGGGGATATGCGCCCCCGATGGACAAGTCACGCCATTGTACCCCAATTTATTTTTTTTAAATAGCCACCCATGATATTAAAACATGGGGAGAGCGTAAGGTGGGGACACGTACCCCCGGTGGACAAGAGGTGCCATTGCACCCCAATTTTTTTTTTAAATAGCCACCCATGAAATTAAAACATGGGGAGAGCGTAAGGTGGGGACACGCACCCCCGGTGAACAAGTGGCGCCATTGCACCCCAATTTTTATTTATTTATTTTTAAATAGCCACCCATGAAATTAAAACATGGGGAGAGCGTAAGGTGGGGATATGCGCCCCCAGTGGACAAGTGGCGCAATTGCCCCCTATTTTTTTTTTTAAATAGCCACCCATGAAATTAAAACATGGGGAGAGCGTAAGGTGGGGACACGCGCCCCAGGTGGACGAGTGGCGCCATTGCACCCCAATTTTTTTTTTAAGTAGCCACCCATGAAATTAAAACATGGGGAGAGCGTAAGGTGGGGACACGCGCCCCCAGTGGACACCTGGCGCCATTGCACCCCAATTTTTTATTTTAAATAGCCACCCATGAAATTAAAACATGGGGAGAGCGTAAGGTGGGGACACGCGCCCCCGGTGGACGAGTGGCGCCATTGCACCCCAATTTTTTTTTTTTTTTTTAAATAGCCACCCATGAAATAAAAACATGGGGAGAGCATAAGGTGGGGAAATGCGCCCCCGGTGGACGAATGGCGCCATTGCACCCCAATTTTTTTTTTTAATAGCCACCCATGAAATTAAAACATGGGGAGAGAGTAAGGTGGGGACACGTGCCCCCGGTGGACACCTGGCGCCATTGCACCCCAATTTTTTATTTTAAATAGCCACCCATGAAATTAAAACATGGGGAGAGCGTAAGGTGGGGATACGCGCCCCCAGTGGATAAGTCGCACCATTGCACCCCAATTTTTTTTTTTAAATAGCCACCCATGAAATTACAACATGGGGAGAGCTTAATGTGGGGACACGCACCCCCGGTGGACAAGTGGCGCCATTGCAACCCAATTTTTTATTTTTTTTAAATAGCCACCCATTAAATTAGAACATGGGGAGAGCGTAAGGTGGGGACACGCGCCCCCGGTGGACAAGTGGCGCCATTGCACCCCAATTAATTTATTTTTAAAATAGCCACCCATGAAATGAAAACATGGGGAGAGCATAAGGTGGGGACTCGCACCAGCGGTGGACAAGTGGCGCCATTGCACCCCAAATTTTTTTCTTTAAATAGCCACCCATGAAATTAAAACATGGGGAGAGCGTAATGTGGGGACATGCGCCCCCGGTGGACAAGTGGCGCCATTGCACCCCAATTTTTTTTTTTTAATAGCCACCCATGAAATGAAATTATGGGGAGAGCATAAGGTGGGGACACGCACCAGCGGTGTACAAGTGGCGCCATTGCACCCCAATTTTTTTTTTTTAAATAGCCACCCATGAAATTAAAACATGGGGAGAGCATAATGTGGGGACACGCGCCCCCGGTGGACGAGTGGCGCCATTGCACCCTAATTTTTTTTTTTTAAATAGCCACCCATGAAATTAAAACATGGGGAGAGCGTAAGGTGGGGATATGCGCCCCCAGTGGACAAGTGGCGCCATTGCCCCCCAATTTTTTTATTTTAAATAGCCACCCATGAAATTAAAACATGGGGAGAGTGTAAGGTGGGGACACACGCCCCCGGTGGACAAGTGGAGCCATTGCACCCCAATTTTTTTTTTTAAATAGCCACCCATGAATTTAAAACATGGGGAGAGCGTAAGGTGGGGACTCGCGCCCCCAGTTGACAAGTGGCGCCATTGCCCCCCATTTTTTTTTTTAAATAGCCACCCATGAAATTAAAACATGGGGAGAGCGTAAGGTGGGGACACACGACCCCGGTGGACGAGTGGCGCCATTGCACCCCAATTTTTTATTTTTTTTTAAATAGCCACCCATGAAATAAAAACATGGGGAGAGCGTAAGGTGGGGACACGCGCCCCCGGTGGATGAGTGGCGCCATTGCACCCCAATTTTTTTTTTTAAATAGCCACCCATGAAATTAAAACATGGGGAGAGCGTAAGGTGGAGACACGCGCCCCCGGTGGACACCTGGCGCCATTGCACCCCAATTTTTTATTTTAAATAGCCACCCATGAAATAAAAAAAACATGGGGAGAGCGTAAAGTGGTGACACGCACCCCCGGTGGACGAGTGGCGCCATTGCACCCCAATTTATTTTTTTTTTTTAAATAGCCACCCATGAAATAAAAACATGGGGAGAGCATAAGGTGAGGACACGCGCCCCCAGTGGACGAGTGGCGCCATTGCACACCAATTTTTTTTTTTTAAATAGCCACCCATGAAATTAAAAGATGGGGAGAGCGTAAGGTGGGGACACGCGCCCCCGGTGGACACCTGGCGCCATTGCACCCCAATTTTTTATTTTAAATAGCCACCCATGAAATTAAAACATGGGGAGAGCGTAAGGTGGGGATACGCGCCCACAGTGGATAAGTTGCACCATTGCACCCCAATTTTTTTTTTTTTAAATAGCCACCCATGAAATTACAACATGGGGAGAGCGTAAGGTGGGGACACGCACCCCCGGTGGACAAGTGGCGCCACTGCACCCCAATTTTTTTTTTTAAATAGCCACCCATGAAATTAAAACATGGGGAGAGCGTAAGGTGGGGACACGCGCCCCCGGTGGACAAGTGGCACCAGTGCACCCCAATTTTTTTAAATAGCCACCCATGAAATTAAAACTTGGGAGAGCGAAAGGTGGGGACATGCGCCCCCGGTGGACAAGTGGCGCCATTGCACCCCAATTATTTTTTTTTAAATAGCCACCCATGAAATTAAAACATGGGGAGAGCGTAAGGTGGGGACACGCGCCCCCGGTGGACACGTGGCACCATTGCACCCCAATTATTTTTTTTTAAATAGCCACCCATGAAATTAAAACATGAGGAGAGCGTAATGTGGGGACACGCGCCCCCGGTGGATAAGTGGCGCCATTGCACCCCAATTTTTTTTTTAAATAGCCACCCATGAAATTAAAACATGGGGATAGCGTAAGGTGGGGACACGCGCCCCCGGTGGACAAGTGGCACCAGTGCACCCCAATTTTTTTATTTTTTTAAATAGCCACCCATGAAATTAAAACTTGGGAGAGCGTAAGGTGGGGACATGCGCCCCGGTGGACAAGTGGCGCCATTGCACCCCATAAATTTTTTTTTAAATTGCCACACATGAAATTAAAACATGGGGAGAGCGTAAGGTGGGGACACGCGCCCCCGGTGGACAAGTGGCGCCATTGCACCCCAATTTTTATTTATTTATTTTTAAATAGCCACTCATGAAATTAAAACATAGTCAGAGCGTAAGGTGGGGATATGCGCCCCCGATGTACAAGTCACGCCATTGTACCCCAATTTATTTTTTTTAAATAGCCACCCATGAAATTAAAACATGGGGAGAGCGTAAGGTGGGGACACGTACCCCCGGTGGACAAGTGGTGCCATTGCACCCCAATTTTTTTTTTAAATAGCCACCCATGAAATTAAAACATGGGTTGAGCGTAAGGTGGGGACACGCGCCCCCGGTGAACAAGTGGCGCCATTGCACCCCAATTTTTATTTATTTATTTTTAAATAGCCACCCATGAAATTAAAACATGGGGAGAGCGTAAGGTGGGGATATGCGCCCCCAGTGGACAAGTGGCGCAATTGCCCCCTATTTTTTTTTTTAAATAGCCACACATGAAATTAAAACATGTGGAGAGCGTAAGGTGGGGACACGCGCCCCCGGTGGACGAGTGGCGCCATTGCACCCCAATTTTTTTTTAAATAGCCACCCATGAAATTAAAATATGGGGAGAGCGTAAGGTGGGGACACGCGCCCCCAGTGGACACCTGGCGCCATTGCACCCCAATTTTTTATTTTAAATAGCCACCCATGAAATTAAAACATGGGGAGAGCGTAAGGTGGGGACACGCGCCCCCGGTGGACGAGTGGCGCCATAGCACCCCAATTTTGTTTTTTTTTTTTTAAATAGCCACCCATGAAATAAAAACATGGGGAGAGCATAAGGTCGGGACACGCGCCCCCGGTGGACGAGTGGCGCCATTGCACCCCAATTTTTTTTTTTTAAATAGCCACCCATGAAATTAAAACATGGGAAGAGCGTAAGGTGGGGACACGTGCCCCCGGTGGACGAGTGGCGCCATTGCACCCCAATTTTTTTTTTTAAATACCCAACCATGAAATTAAAACTTGGGGAGAGCGTAAGGTGGGGATACGCGCCCCCAGTGGATAAGTCGCACCATTTTTTTTAAAATAGCCACCCATAAAATTACAACATGGGGAAAGCGTAATGTGGGGACACGCACCCCCGGTGGACAAGTGGCGCCATTGCAACCCAATTTTTTTTTTTTTTAAATAGCCACCCATTAAATTAGAACATGGGGAGAGCGTAAGGTGGGGACACGCGCCCCCGGTGGACAAGTGGCGCCATTGCACCCCAATTAATTTATTTTTAAAATAGGCACCCATGAAATGAAAACATGGGGAGAGCATAAGGTGGGGACACGCACCCCCGTTGGACAAGTGGCGCCATTGCACCCCAATTTTTTTTTTTTTAAATAGCCACCCATGAAATTAAAACATGGGGAGAGCGTAATGTGGGGACACGCCCCCCCGGTGGACGAGTGGCGCTATTGCACCCCAATTTGTTTTTTTTAAATAGCCAGCCATGAAATTAAAACATGGGGAGAGCGTAAGGTGGGGACACGCGCCCCCGGTGGACAAGTGGCGCCATTGCAACTCAATTTTTATTTATTTATTTTTAAATAGCCACCCATGAAATTATAACATGGTGAGAGCGTAAGGTGGGGACACGCGCCCCCGGTGGACGAGTGGCGCAATTGCAACCCAATTATTATTATTTTTTAAAATAGCCACCCATGAAATTAAAACATGGGCAGAGCGTAAGGTGGGGACACGCACCCCCGGTGGACAAGTGACGCCATTGCACCCCAATTTTTTTTTTTAAAAAGCCACGCATGAAATTAAAACATGGGGAGAGCGTAAAGTGGGGACACGCACCCCCGGTGGACACGTGGCGCCACTGCACCCCAATTTTTTTTTTAAATAGCCACCCATGAAATTAAAACATGGGGAGAGCGTAAGGTGGGGACACGCGCCCCCGGTGGACAAGTGGCACCAGTGCACCCAAATTTTTTTATTTTTTTAAATAGCCACCCATGAAATTAAAACTTGGGAGAGCGAAAGGTGGGGACACGCGCCGCCGGTGGACAAGTGGCGCCATTGGACCCCAAATTTTTTTTTTTAAATAGCCACCCATGAAATTAAAACATGGGGAGAGCGTAATGTGGGGACACGCGCCCCCGGTGGATAAGTGGCGCAATTGCACCCTAATATTTTTTTTTAAATAGCCACCCATTAAATTAAAACATGGGGAGAGCGTAAGGTAGGGACACGCGCCCCTGGTGGACAAGTGGTGCCATTGCACCCCAATTTTTTTTTTTTTTTAAATAGCCACCCATGAAATTAAAACATGGGGAGAGCGTAAGGTGGGGACACGCACCCCCGGTGGAGAAGTGGCGCCATTGCACCCCAATTTTTTTTTTTTTTAAAATAGCCACCCATGAAATTAAAACATGGGGAGAGCGTAATGTGGGGACACGCACCCCCGGTGGACACGTGGCGCCATTGCACCCCAATTTTTTTTTAAATAGCCACCCATGAAATTAAAACATGGGGAGAGCGTAAGGTGGGGACACGCGCCCCCGGTGGACAAGTGGCACCAGTGCACCCCAATTTTTGTATTTTTTTAAATAGCCACCCATGAAATTAAAACTTGGGAGAGCGTAAGGTGGGGACACGCGCCCCGGTGGACAAGTGGCGCCATTGCACCCCCCAAAATTTTTTTTAAATTGCCACCCATGAAATTAAAACATGGGGAGAGCGTAATGTGGGGACACGCGCCCCCGGTGGACAAGTGGCGCCATTGCACCCCAATTTTCATTTATTTATTTTTAAATAGCCACCCATGAATTTAAAACATAGTGAGAGCGTAAGGTGGGGATATGCGCCCCTGGTGGACAAGTCACGCCATTGCACCCCAATTTATTTTTTTTAAATAGCCACCCATGAAATTAAAACATGGGGAGAGCGTAAGGTGGGGACACGTACCCCCGGTGGACAAGTGGTGCCATTGCACCCCAATTTTTTTTTTTAAATAGCCACCCATGAAATTAAAACATGGGGGAGCGTAAGGTGGGGACACGCACCCCCGGTTGACAAGTGGCGCCATTGCACCCCAAATTTTTTTTTTTAAATAGCCACCCATGAAATTAAAACATGGGGAGAGCGTAAGGTGGGGACACGCGCCCCCGGTGAACAAGTGGCGCCATTGCAATCCAATTTTTATTTATTTATTTTTAAATAGCCACCCATGAAATTAAAACATGGGGAGAGCGTAAGGTGGGGATACGCGCCCCCGGTGGACGAGTGGCGCCATTGCACCCCAATTTTTTTTTTTTAAATAGCCACCCATGAAATTAAAACATGGGAAGAGCGTAAGGTGGGGACACGTGCCCCCGGTGGACGAGTGGCGCCATTGCACCCCAATTTTTTTTTTTAAATACCCAACCATGAAATTAAAACTTGGGGAGAGCGTAAGGTGGGGATACGCGCCCCCAGTGGATAAGTCGCACCATTTTTTTTAAAATAGCCACCCATAAAATTACAACATGGGGAAAGCGTAATGTGGGGACACGCACCCCCGGTGGACAAGTGGCGCCATTGCAACCCAATTTTTTTTTTTTTTAAATAGCCACCCATTAAATTAGAACATGGGGAGAGCGTAAGGTGGGGACACGCGCCCCCGGTGGACAAGTGGCGCCATTGCACCCCAATTAATTTATTTTTAAAATAGGCACCCATGAAATGAAAACATGGGGAGAGCATAAGGTGGGGACACGCACCCCCGTTGGACAAGTGGCGCCATTGCACCCCAATTTTTTTTTTTTTAAATAGCCACCCATGAAATTAAAACATGGGGAGAGCGTAATGTGGGGACACGCCCCCCCGGTGGACGAGTGGCGCTATTGCACCCCAATTTGTTTTTTTTAAATAGCCAGCCATGAAATTAAAACATGGGGAGAGCGTAAGGTGGGGACACGCGCCCCCGGTGGACAAGTGGCGCCATTGCAACTCAATTTTTATTTATTTATTTTTAAATAGCCACCCATGAAATTATAACATGGTGAGAGCGTAAGGTGGGGACACGCGCCCCCGGTGGACGAGTGGCGCAATTGCAACCCAATTATTATTATTTTTTAAAATAGCCACCCATGAAATTAAAACATGGGCAGAGCGTAAGGTGGGGACACGCACCCCCGGTGGACAAGTGACGCCATTGCACCCCAATTTTTTTTTTTAAAAAGCCACGCATGAAATTAAAACATGGGGAGAGCGTAAAGTGGGGACACGCACCCCCGGTGGACACGTGGCGCTACTGCACCCCAATTTTTTTTTTAAATAGCCACCCATGAAATTAAAACTTGGGAGAGCGTAAGGTGGGGACACGCGCCCCGGTGGACAAGTGGCGCCATTGCACCCCCCAAAATTTTTTTTAAATTGCCACCCATGAAATTAAAACATGGGGAGAGCGTAATGTGGGGACACGCGCCCCCGGTGGACAAGTGGCGCCATTGCACCCCAATTTTCATTTATTTATTTTTAAATAGCCACCCATGAATTTAAAACATAGTGAGAGCGTAAGGTGGGGATATGCGCCCCTGGTGGACAAGTCACGCCATTGCACCCCAATTTATTTTTTTTAAATAGCCACCCATGAAATTAAAACATGGGGAGAGCGTAAGGTGGGGACACGTACCCCCGGTGGACAAGTGGTGCCATTGCACCCCAATTTTTTTTTTTAAATAGCCACCCATGAAATTAAAACATGGGGGAGCGTAAGGTGGGGACACGCACCCCCGGTTGACAAGTGGCGCCATTGCACCCCAAATTTTTTTTTTTAAATAGCCACCCATGAAATTAAAACATGGGGAGAGCGTAAGGTGGGGACACGCGCCCCCGGTGAACAAGTGGCGCCATTGCAATCCAATTTTTATTTATTTATTTTTAAATAGCCACCCATGAAATTAAAACATGGGGAGAGCGTAAGGTGGGGATACGCGCCCCCAGTGGACAAGTGGCGCCATTGCCCCCTATTTTTTTTTTTAAATAGCCACCCATGAAATTAAAACATGGGGAGAGCGTAAGGTGGGGACACGCGCCCCCGGTGGACAAGTGGCGCCATTGCACCCCAATTTTTTTTTTAAATAGCCACCCATGAAATTAAAACATGGGGAGAGCGTAAGGTGGGGACACGCGCCGCCAGTGGACACCTGGCGCCATTGCACCCCAATTTTTTATTTTAAATAGCCACCCATGAAATTAAAACATGGGGAGAGCGTAAGGTGGGGACACGCGCCCCCGGTGGACGAGTGGTGCCATTGCACCCCAATGTTTTTATTTTTTTTTAAATAGCCACCCATGAAATAAAAACATGGGGAGAGCATAAGGTGGGGAAACGCGCCCCCGGTGGACGAGTGGCGCCATTGCACCCCAATTTTTTTTTTTTAAATAGCCACCCATGAAATTAAAACATGGGGAGAGCGTAAGGTGGGGACACGCGCCCCCGGTGGTGAAGTGGCGCCATTGCACCCCAATTTTTATTTATTTATTTTTAAATAGCCACCCAAAAAAATTAAAACATGGGGAGAGCGTAATGTGGGGACACGCACCCCCGGTGGACAAGTGGTGCCATTGCAACCCAATTTTTTATTTTTTTTAAATAGCCACCCATTAAATTAGAACATGGGGAGAGCGTAAGGTGGGGACACGCTCCCCCGGTGGACAAGTGGCGCCATTGCACCCCAATTAATTTATTTTTAAAATAGCCACCCATGAAATGAAAACATGGGGAGAGCATAAGGTGGGGACACGCACCAGCGGTGGACAAGTGGCGCCATTGCACCCCAATTTTTTTTTTTTAAATAGCCACCCATGAAATTAAAACATGGGGAGAGCGTAATGTGGGGACACGCGCCCCCGGTGGACAAGTGGCGCCATTGCACCCCAATTTTTTTTTTTAAATAGCCACCCATGAAATTACAACATAGGGAGAGCGTAATGTGGGGACACGCGCCCCCGGTGGACAAGTGGCGCCTTTGCAACCCAATTTTTTTTTTTTTTTAAATAGTCAGCCATTAAATTAGAACATGGGGAGAGCGTAATGTGGGGACACGCGCCCCCGGTGGACGAGTGGCGCCATTGCACCCTAATTTTTTTTTTTTAAATAGCCAACCATGAAATTAAAACATGGGGAGAGCGTAAGGTGGGGATATGCGCCCCCAGGGGACAAGTCGCGCCATTGCACCCCAATATATATATATATTTTTTTAAATAGCCACCCATGAAATAAAAACATGGGGAGAGCATAAGGTGAGGACACGCGCCCCCGGTGGACACCTGGCGCCATTGCACCCCAATTTTATTTTTTAAATACCCAACCATGAAATTAAAACATGGTAAGAGCGTAAGGTGGGGATACGCGCCCCCAGTGGATAAGTCGCACCATTTTTTTTTAAATAGCCACCCATGAAATTACAACATGGGGAAAGCTTAATGTGGGGACACGCACCCCCGGTGGACAAGTGGCGATATTGGAACCCAATTTTTTATTTTTTTTAAATAGCCACTCATTAAATTAGAACATGGGGAGAGCGTAAGGTGGGGACACGCGCCTCCGGTAGACAAGTGGCACCATTGCACCCCAATTAATTTATTTTTTAAATAGCCACCCTTGAAATGAAAACATGGGGAGAGCATAAGGTGGGGACACGCACCCCCGTTGGACAAGTGGCGTCATTGCACCCCAATTTTTTTTTTTTAAATAGCCACCCATGAAATGAAAAAACATGGGGAGAGCGTAATGTGGGGACACGCGCCCCCGGTGGACGACTGGCGCAATTGCACCCCAATTTGTTTTTTTTTAAATAGCCAACCATGAAATTAAAACATGGGGAGAGCGTAAGGTGGGGACACGCGCCCCCGGTGGACAAGTGGCGCCATTGCACCTCAATTTTTATTTTTTTATTTTTAAATAGCCACCCATGAAATTATAACATGGTGAGAGCGTAAGGTGGAGACACGCGCCCACGGTGGACGTGTGGCGCAATTGCAACCCAATTATTATTATTTTTTTAAAAAGCCACCCATGAAATTAAAACATGGGGAGAGCGTAAGGTGGGGACACGCACCCCCGGTGGATAAGTGGCGCCATTGCACCCCAATTTTTTTTTTAAATAGCCACCCATTAAATTAAAACATGGGGAGAGCGTAAGGTAGGGACACGCGCCGCCGGTGGACAAGTGGTGCCATTGCAGCCCAATTTTTTTTTTTTTTAAAATAGCCACTCATGAAATTAAAACATGGGGAGAGCGTAAGGTGGGGACACGCACCCCCGGTGGACAAGTGGCGCCATTGCACCCCAATTTTTTTTTTTAAATAGCCACGCATGAAATTAAAACATGGGGAGAGCGTAAAGTGGGGACACACACCCCCGGTGGACACGTGGCGCCACTGCACCCCAATTTTTTTTTTTAAATAGCCACCCATGAAATTAAAACATGGGGAGAGCGTAAGGTGGGGACACGTGCCCCCGGTGGACAAGTGGCACCAGTGCACCCCCAAAATTTTTTTTTAAATTGCCACCCATGAAATTAAAACATGGGGAGAGCGTAAGGTGGGGACACGCGCCCCCGGTGGACACGTGGCGCCATTGCACCCCAATTATTTTTTTTTAAATAGCCACCCATGAAATGAAATCATGGGGAGAGCGTAATGTGGGGACATGCGACCCCTTTGGATAAGTGGCGCCATTGCACCCCAATTTTTTTTTTTAAATAGCCACCCATGAAATTAAAACATGGGGAGAGCGTAAGGTGGGGACACGCGCCCCCGGTGAACAAGTGGCGCCATTGCAATCCAATTTTTATTTATTTATTTTTAAATAGCCACCCATGAAATTAAAACATGGGGAGAGCGTAAGGTAGGGACACGCGCCTCCGGTGGACAAGTGGTGCCATTGCACCCCAATTTTTTTTTTTTTAAATAGCCACCCATGAAATTAAAACATGGGGAAAGCGTAATGTGGGGACACGCGCCCCGGTGGACAAGTGGCTCCATTGCACCCCAAAATTTTTTTTTTAAATTGCCACCCATGAAATTAAAACATGGGGAGAGCGTAAGGTGGGGACACGCACCCCCGTGGACAAGTGGCGCCATTGCACCCCAATTTTTATTTATTTTTAAATAGCCACCCATGAAATAAAAACATAGTGAGAGCGTAAGGTGGGGATATGCGCCCCCGATGGACAAGTTACGCCAATGCACCACAATTTTTTTTTTTAAATAGCCACCCATGAAATTAAAACATGGGGAGAGCGTAAGGTGGGGACACGTACCCCCGGTGGACAAGTGGTGCCATTGCACCCCAATTTTTTTTTTTAAATAGCCACCCATGAAATTAAAACATGGGGGAGCGTAAGGTGGGGACACGCGCCCCCGGTTGACAAGTGGCGCCATTGCACCCCAAATTTTTTTTTTTAATTAGCCACCCATGAAATTAAAACATGGGGAGAGCATAAGGTGGGGACACGCGCCCCCGGTGGACGAGTGGCGCCATTGCAACCCAATTTTTTTATTTTTTTTAAATAGCCACCCATGAAATAAAAACATGGGGAGAGCATAAGGTAGGGACACGCGCCGCCGGTGGACAAGTGGTGCCATTGCACCCCAATTTTTTTTTTTTTTTAAATAGCCACCCATGAAATTAAAACATGGGGGAGCGTAAGGTGGGGACACGCGCCCCCGGTTGACAAGTGGCGCCATTGCACCCCAAATTTTTTTTTTTAATTAGCCACCCATGAAATTAAAACATGGGGAGAGCGTAAGGTGGGGACACGCGCCCCCGGTGGACACCTGGCGCCATTGCACCCCAATTTTTTTATTTTAAATAGCCACCCATGAAATTAAAACATGGGGAGAGCATAAGGTGGGGACACGCGCCCCCGGTGGACACATGGCGCCATTGCACCCCAATTTTTTTATTTTAAATAGCCACCCATGAAATTAAAACATGGGGAGAGCATAAGGTGGGGACACGCGCCCCCGGTGGACGAGTGGCGCCATTGCAACCCAATTTTTTTATTTTTTTTAAATAGCCACCCATGAAATAAAAACATGGGGAGAGCATAAGGTGGGGACACGCGCCCCCGGTGGACGAGTGGCGCCATTGCACCCCAATTTTTTTTAAATAGCCACCCATGAAATTAAAACATGGGGAGAGCGTAAGGTGGGGACACGCGCCCCCGGTGGACACCTGGCGCCATTGCACCCCAATTTTTTTATTTTAAATAGCCACCCATGAAATTAAAACATGGGGAGAGCATAAGGTGGGGACACGCGCCCCCGGTGGACGAGTGGCGCCATTGCAACCCAATTTTTTTATTTTTTTTAAATAGCCACCCATGAAATAAAAACATGGGGAGAGCATAAGGTGGGGACACGCGCCCCCGGTGGACGAATGGCGCCATTGCACCCCAATTTTTTTTTTTTTTAATAGCCACCCATGAAATTAAAACATGGGAAGAGCGTAAGGTGGGGACACGTGCCCCCGGTGGACACCTGGCGCCATTGCACCCCAATTTTTTATTTTAAATAGCCACCCATGAAATTAAAACATGGGGAGAGCGTAAGGTGGGGATACGGTCCCCCAGTGGATAAGTCGCACCATTGCACCCCAATTTTTTTTTTAAAATAGCCACCCATGAAATTACAACATGGGGAGAGCTTAATGTGGGGACACGCACCCCCGGTGGACAAGTGGCACCATTGCAACCCAATTTTTTATTTTTTTTAAATAGCCACCCATTAAATTAGAACATGGGGAGAGCGTAAGGTGGGGACACGCGCCCCCGGTGGACAAGTGGCGCCATTGCACCCCAATTAATTTATTTTTAAAATAGCCACCCATGAAATTAAAACATGGGGGAGCGTAAGGTAGGGACACGCGCCGCCGGTGGACAAGTGGTGCCATTGCACCCCAATTATTTTTTTTTTTTAAATAGCCACCCATGAAATTAAAACATGGGGGAGCGTAAGGTGGGGACACGCGCCCCCGGTTGACAAGTGGCGCCATTGCACCCCAAATTTTTTTTTTTAATTAGCCACCCATGAAATTAAAACATGGGGAGAGCGTAAGGTGGGGACACGCGCCCCCGGTGGACACCTGGCGCCATTGCACCCCAATTTTTTTATTTTAAATAGCCACCCATGAAATTAAAACATGGGGAGAGCATAAGGTGGGGACACGCGCCCCCGGTGGACGAGTGGCGCCATTGCAACCCAATTTTTTTATTTTTTTTAAATAGCCACCCATGAAATAAAAACATGGGGAGAGCATAAGGTAGGGACACGCGCCGCCGGTGGACAAGTGGTGCCATTGCACCCCAATTTTTTTTTTTTTTTAAATAGCCACCCATGAAATTAAAACATGGGGGAGCGTAAGGTGGGGACACGCGCCCCCGGTTGACAAGTGGCGCCATTGCACCCCAAATTTTTTTTTTTAATTAGCCACCCATGAAATTAAAACATGGGGAGAGCGTAAGGTGGGGACACGCGCCCCCGGTGGACACCTGGCGCCATTGCACCCCAATTTTTTATTTTTTAAATAGCCACCCATGAAATTAAAACATGGGGAGAGCATAAGGTGGGGACACGCGCCCCCGGTGGACACATGGCGCCATTGCACCCCAATTTTTTTATTTTAAATAGCCACCCATGAAATTAAAACATGGGGAGAGCATAAGGTGGGGACACGCGCCCCCGGTGGACGAGTGGCGCCATTGCAACCCAATTTTTTTATTTTTTTTAAATAGCCACCCATGAAATAAAAACATGGGGAGAGCATAAGGTGGGGACACGCGCCCCCGGTGGACGAGTGGCGCCATTGCACCCCAATTTTTTTTAAATAGCCACCCATGAAATTAAAACATGGGGAGAGCGTAAGGTGGGGACACGCGCCCCCGGTGGACACCTGGCGCCATTGCACCCCAATTTTTTTATTTTAAATAGCCACCCATGAAATTAAAACATGGGGAGAGCATAAGGTGGGGACACGCGCCCCCGGTGGACGAGTGGCGCCATTGCAACCCAATTTTTTTATTTTTTTTAAATAGCCACCCATGAAATAAAAACATGGGGAGAGCATAAGGTGGGGACACGCGCCCCCGGTGGACGAATGGCGCCATTGCACCCCAATTTTTTTTTTTTTTAATAGCCACCCATGAAATTAAAACATGGGAAGAGCGTAAGGTGGGGACACGTGCCCCCGGTGGACACCTGGCGCCATTGCACCCCAATTTTTTATTTTAAATAGCCACCCATGAAATTAAAACATGGGGAGAGCGTAAGGTGGGGATACGGTCCCCCAGTGGATAAGTCGCACCATTGCACCCCAATTTTTTTTTTAAAATAGCCACCCATGAAATTACAACATGGGGAGAGCTTAATGTGGGGACACGCACCCCCGGTGGACAAGTGGCACCATTGCAACCCAATTTTTTATTTTTTTTAAATAGCCACCCATTAAATTAGAACATGGGGAGAGCGTAAGGTGGGGACACGCGCCCCCGGTGGACAAGTGGCGCCATTGCACCCCAATTAATTTATTTTTAAAATAGCCACCCATGAAATTAAAACATGGGGGAGCGTAAGGTGGGGACACGCGCCCCCGGTTGACAAGTGGCGCCATTGCACCCCAAATTTTTTTTTTTAATTAGCCACCCATGAAATTAAAACATGGGGAGAGCGTAAGGTGGGGACACGCGCCCCCGGTGGACACCTGGCGCCATTGCACCCCAATTTTTTTATTTTAAATAGCCACCCATGAAATTAAAACATGGGGAGAGCATAAGGTGGGGACACGCGCCCCCGGTGGACACATGGCGCCATTGCACCCCAATTTTTTTATTTTAAATAGCCACCCATGAAATTAAAACATGGGGAGAGCATAAGGTGGGGACACGCGCCCCCGGTGGACGAGTGGCGCCATTGCAACCCAATTTTTTTATTTTTTTTAAATAGCCACCCATGAAATAAAAACATGGGGAGAGCATAAGGTGGGGACACGCGCCCCCGGTGGACGAGTGGCGCCATTGCACCCCAATTTTTTTTAAATAGCCACCCATGAAATTAAAACATGGGGAGAGCGTAAGGTGGGGACACGCGCCCCCGGTGGACACCTGGCGCCATTGCACCCCAATTTTTTTATTTTAAATAGCCACCCATGAAATTAAAACATGGGGAGAGCATAAGGTGGGGACACGCGCCCCCGGTGGACGAGTGGCGCCATTGCAACCCAATTTTTTAATTTTTTTTAAATAGCCACCCATGAAATAAAAACATGGGGAGAGCATAAGGTGGGGACACGCGCCCCCGGTGGACGAATGGCGCCATTACACCCCAGTTTTTTTTTTTTTTAATAGCCACCCATGAAATTAAAACATGGGAAGAGCGTAAGGTGGGGACACGTGCCCCCGGTGGACACCTGGCGCCATTGCACCCCAATTTTTTATTTTAAATAGCCACCCATGAAATTAAAACATGGGGAGAGCGTAAGGTGGGGATACGGTCCCCCAGTGGATAAGTCGCACCATTGCACCCCAATTTTTTTTTTTAAATAGCCACCCATGAAATTACAACATGGGGAGAGCTTAATGTGGGGACACGCACCCCCGGTGGACAAGTGGCACCATTGCAACCCAATTTTTTATTTTTTTTAAATAGCCACCCATTAAATTAGAACATGGGGAGAGCGTAAGGTGGGGACACGCGCCCCCGGTGGACAAGTGGTGCCATTGCACCCCAATTAATTTATTTTTAAAATAGCCACCCATGAAATGAAAACATGGGGAGAGCATAAGGTGGGGACACGCACCACCGGTGTACAAGTGGCGCCATTGCACCCCAATTTTTTTTTTTTAAATAGCCACCCATGAAATTAAAACATGGGGATAGCGTAATGTGGGGACACGCGCCCCCGGTGGACGAGTGGCGCCATTGCACCCTAATTTTTTTTTTTTAAATAGCCAACCATGAAATTAAAACATGGTGAGAGCGTAAGGTGGGGATATGCGCCCCCAGTGGACAAGTGGCGCCATTGCCCCCCAATTTTGTTATTTTAAATAGCCACCCATAAAATTAAAACATGGGGAGAGAGTAAGGTGGGGACACGCGCCCCCGGTGGACAAGTGGAGCCATTGCACCCCAATTTTTTTTTTAAATACCCACCCATGAATTTAAAACATGGGGAGAGCGTAAGGTGGGGACACGCGCCCACGGTGGACGAGTGGCGCCATTGCACCCCAATTTTTTTTTTTTTTTTAAATAGCCACCCATGAAATAAAAACAAGGGGAGAGCATAAGGTGGGGACTCGCGCCCCCGGTGGACGAGTGGCACCATTGCACCCCAATTTTTTTTTTTTAAATAGCCACCCATGAAATTAAAACATGGGGAGAGCGTAAGGTGGGGACACGCGCCCCAGGTGGACAAGTGGCGCCATTGCACCCCAATTTTTATTTATTTATTTTTAAATTGCCACCCATGAAATTAAAACATGGGGAGAGCGTAAGGTGGGGATACGCGCCCCCAGTGGACAAGTGGCGCCATTGCCCCCCATTTTTTTTTTTAAATAGCCACCCATGAAATTAAAACATGGGGAGAGCGTAAGGTGGGGACACACGACCCCGGTGGACGAGTGGCGCCATTCCACCCCAATTTTTTTTTTTTTTTAAATAGCCACCCATGAAATAAAAACATGGGGAGAGCGTAAGGTGGGGACACGCGCCCCCGGTGGACGAGTTGTGCCATTGCACCCCAATTTTTTTTTTAAATAGCCACCCATGAAATTAAAACATGGGGAGAGCGTAAGGTGGGGACACGCGCCCCCGGTGGACACCTGGCGCCATTGCACCCCAATTTTTTATTTTAAATAGCCACCCATGAAATAAAAAAAACAAGGGGAGAGCGTAAGGTGGGGACACGCGCCCCCGGTGGACGAGTGGCGCCATTGCACCCCAATATTTATTTTTTTTTTTTAAATAGCCACCCATGAAATAAAAACATGGGGAGAGCATAAGGTGAGGACACGCGCCCCCGGTGGACCCGTGGCGCCATTGCACCCAAATTTTTTATTTTAAATAGCCACCCATGAAATTAAAACATGGGGAGAGCGTAAGGTGGGGATACGCGCCCCCGGTGGATAAGTCGCACCATTGCACCCCAATTTTTTTTTTTAAATAGCCACCCATGAAATTAAAACATGGGGGAGCGTAAGGTGGGGACACGCGCCCTCGGTTGACAAGTGGCGCCATTGCACCCCAAATTTTTTTTTTTAATTAGCCACCCATGAAATTAAAACATGGGGAGAGCGTAAGGTGGGGACACGCGCCCCCGGTGAACAAGTGGCGCCATTGCACCCCAATTTTATTTATTTATTTTTAAATAGCCACCCATGAAATTAAAACATGGGGAGAGAGTAAGGTGGGGTTTCGCGCCCCCAGTATACAAGTGGCGCCATTGCCCCTATTTTTTTTTTTAAATAGCCACCCATGAAATTAAAACATGGGGAGAGCGTAAGGTGGGGACACGTGCCCCCGGTGGACGAGAGGCGCCATTGCACCCCAATTTTTTTTTTTTAAATAGCCACCCATGAAATAAAAACATGGGGAGAGCGTAAGGTGGGGACACGTGCCCCCGGTGGACGAGTGGCGCCATTGCACCCCAATTTTTTTTAAATAGCCACCCATGAAATTAAAACATGGGGAGAGCGTAAGGTGGGGCACGCGCCCCCGGTGGACACCTGGCGCCATTGCACCCCAATTTTTTTATTTTAAATAGCCACCCATGAAATTAAAACATGGGGAGAGCATAAGGTGGGGACACGCGCCCCCGGTGGACGAGTGGCGCCATTGCACCCCAATTTTTTTTTTTTTTTTAAATAGCCACCCATGAAATAAAAACATGGTGAGAGCATAAGGTGGGGACACGCGCCCCCGGTGGACGAATGGCGCCATTGCACCCCAATTTTTTTTTTTTTAATAGCCACCCATGAAATTAAAACATGGGAAGAGCGTAAGGTGGGGACACGTGCCCCCGGTGGACACCTGGCGCCATTGCACCCCATTTTTTTATTTTAAATAGCCACCTATGAAATTAAAACATGGGGAGAGCGTAAGGTGGGGATACGCGCCCCCAGTGGATAAGTCGCACCATTGCACCCCAATTTTTTTTTTAAAATAGCCACCCATGAAATTACAACATGGGGAGAGCTTAATGTGGGGACACGCACCCCCGGTGGACAAGTGGCGCCATTGCAACCCAATTTTTTATTTTTTTTAAATAGCCACCCATTAAATTAGAACATGGGGAGAGCGTAAGGTGGGGACACGCGCCCCCGGTGGACAAGTGGTGCCATTGCACCCCAATTTATTTATTTTTAAAATAGCCACCCATGAAATGAAAACATGGGGAGAGCATAAGGTGGGGACACGCACCAGCGTTGTACAAGTGGCGCCATTGCACCCCAATTTTTTTTTTTTAAATAGCCACCCATGAAATTAAAACATGGGGAGAGCGTAATGTGGGGACACGCGCCCCCGGTGGACGAGTGGCGCCATTGCACCATAATTTTTTTTTTTTAAATAGCCAACCATGAAATTAAAACATGGTGAGAGCGTAAGGTGGGGATATGCGCCCCCAGTGGACAAGTGGCGCCATTGCCCCCCAATTTTTTTATTTTAAATAGCCACCCATGAAATTAAAACATGGGGAGAGTGTAAGGTGGGGACACGCGCCCCCGGTGGACAAGTGGAGCCATTGCACCCCAAATTTTTTTTTAAAATACCCACCCATGAATTTAAAACATGGGGAGAGCGTAAGGTGGGGACACGCGCCCCCGGTGGACGAGTGGCGCCATTGCACACCAATTTTTTTATTTTTTTTTAAATAGCCACCCATGAAATAAAAACATGGGGAGAGCATAAGGTGGGGACTCGCGCCCCCGGTGGACGAGTGGCACCATTGCACCCCAATTTTTTTTTTTTTAATAGCCACCCATGAAATTAAAACATGGGGAGAGCGTAAGGTGGGGACACGCGCCCCAGGTGGACAAGTGGCGCCATTGCACCCCAATTTTTATTTATTTATTTTTAAATTGCCACCCATGAAATTAAAACATGGGGAGAGCGTAAGGTGGGGATACGCGCCCCCAGTGGACAAGTGGCGCCATTGCCCCCCATTTTTTTTTTTAAATAGCCACCCATGAAATTAAAACATGGGGAGAGCGGAAGGTGGGGACACACGACCCCGGTGGACAAGTGGCGCCATTGCACCCCAATTTTTTATTTTTTTTTAAATAGCCACCCATGAAATAAAAACATGGGGAGAGCGTAAGGTGGGGACACGCGCCCCCGGTGGACACCTGGCGCCATTGCACCCCAATTTTTTATTTTAAATAGCCACCCATGAAATAAAAAAAACAAGGGGATAGCGTAAGGTGGGGACACGCGCCCCCGGTGGACGAGTGGCGCCATTGCACCCCAATATTTTTTTTTTTTTTTAAATAGCCACCCATGAAATAAAAACATGGGGAGAGCATAAGGTGAGGACACGCGCCCCCGGTGGACACTTGGCGCCATTGCACCCAAATTTTTTATTTTAAATAGCCACCCATGAAATTAAAACATGGGGGAGCGTAAGGTGGGGATACGCGCCCCCGGTGGATAAGTCGCACCATTGCACCCCAATTTTTTTTTTTAAATAGTCACCCATGAAATTACAACATGGGGAGAGCGTAATGTGGGGACACGCACCCCCGATGGACAAGTGGCGCCACTGCAACCCAATTTTTTATTTTTAAATAGCCACCCATGAAATTAAAACATGGGGAGAGCGTAATGTGGGGACACGCGCCCCCCCGTGGACGAGTGGCGCCATTGCACCCCAATTTTTTTTTTTAAATACCCATCCATGAAATTAAAACATGGGGAGAGCGTAAGGTGGGGATACGCGCCCCCAGTGGATAAGTCGCACCATTTTTTTTTTAAATAGCCACCCATGAAATTACAACATGGGGAAAGCGTAATGTGGGGACACGCACCCCCGGTGGACAAGTGGCGCCATTGCAACCCAATTTTTTATTTTTTTAAATAGCCACTCATTAAATTAGAACATGGGGAGAGCGTAAGGTGGGGACACGCGCCCCCGGTGGACAAGTGGCGCCATTGCACCCCAATTTATTTATTTTTTAAATAGCCACCCATGAAATGAAAACATGGGGAGAGCATAAGGTGGGGACATGCACCCCCGTTGGACAAGTGGCGCCATTGCACCCCAATTTTTTTTTTTAAATAGCCACCCATGAAATGAAAAAACATGGGGAGAGCGTAAAGTGGGGACACGCGCCCCCGGTGGACGACTGGCGCAATTGCACCTCAATTTTTATTTATTTTTTTTAAATAGCCACCCCTGAAATTATAACATGGTGAGAGCGTAAGGTGGGGACACGCGCCCCCGCTGGACGAGTGGCGCAATTGCAACCCAATTATTATTAGTTTTTAAAATAGCCACCCATGAAATGAAAACATGGGGAGAGCGTAAGGTGGGGACATGCACCCCCGGTGGACAAGTGGCGCCATTGCACCCCAATTTTTTTTTTTAAATAGCCACGCATGAAATTAAAACATGGGGAGAGCGTAAAGTGGGGACACACACCCCCGGTGGACACGTGGCGCCACTGCACCCCAATTTTTTTTTTTAAATAGCCACCCATGAAATTAAAACATGGGGAGAGCGTAAGGTGGGGACATGCGCCCCCGGTGGACATGTGGCACCAGTGCACCCCAATTTTTTTAAATAGCCACCCATGAAATTAAAACTTGGGAGAGCGAAAGGTGGGGACACGCGCCCTTGGTGGACAAGTGGCGCCATTGCACCCCAAAATTTTTTTAAAAAATTGTCACCAATGAAATTAAAACATGGGGAGAGCGTAAGGTGGGGACACGCGCCCCCGCTGGACAAGTGGCGCAATTGCAACCCAATTATTATTAGTTTTTAAAATAGCCACCCATGAAATGAAAACATGGGGAGAGCGTAAGGTGGGGACACGCACCCCCGGTGGACACATGGCGCCATTGCACCCCAATTTTATTTTTTAAATAGCCACCCATTAAATTAAAACATGGGGAGAGCGTAAGGTAGGGACACGCGCCCCAGGTGGACAAGTGGTGCCATTGCACCCCATATTTTTTTTTTTTTTAAATAGCCACCCATGAAATTAAAACATGGGGAGAGCGTAAGGTGGGGACACGCACCCCCGGTGGAGAAGTGGCGCCTTTGCAACCCAATTTTATTTTTTTTTAAAATAGCCACCCATGAAATTAAAACATGGGGAGAGCGTAATGTGGGGACACGCACCCCCGGTGGACACGTGGTGCCATTGCACCCCAATTTTTTTTTTTAAATAGCCACCCATGAAATTAAAACATGGGGAGAGCGTAAGGTGGGGACACGCGCCCCTGGTGGACAAGTGGCACCAGTGCACCCCAATTTTTTTATTTTTTTAAATAGTCACCCATGATATTAAAACTTGGGAGAGCGTAAGGTGGGGACACGCGCCCCGGTGGACAAGTGGCGCCATTGCACCCCAAAATTTTTTTTTTAAATTGCCACCCATGAAATTAAAACATGGGGAGAGCGTAAGGTGGGGACACGCGCCCCCGGTGGACAAGTGGTGCCAATGCACCCCAATTTTTATTTATTTATTTTTAAATAGCCACCCTTGAATTTAAAACATAGTGAGAGCGTAAGGTGGGGATATGCGCCCCTGGTGGACAAGTCAGGCCATTGCACCCCAATTTATTTTTTTTAAATAGCCACCCATGAAATTAAAACATGGGGAGATCGTAAGGTGGGGACACGTACCCCCGGTGGACAAGTGGTGCCATTGCACCCCAATTTTTTTTTTAAATAGCCACCCATGAAATTAAAACATGGGGGAGCGTAAGGTGGGGACACGCGACCCCGGTGGACGAGTGGCGCCATTGCACCCAAATTTTTTTTTTTTTTTTTTAAATAGCCACCCATGAAATAAAAACATGGGTAGAGCGTAAGGTGGGGACCCGCGCCCCCGGTGGACGAGTGGCGCCATTGCACCCCAATATTTTTTTTTTTTTAAATAGCCACCGATGAAATAAAAACATGGGGAGAGCATAAGGTGAGGACAAGCGCCCCCGGTGGACACCTGGCGCCATTGCACCCAAATTTTTTATTTTAAATAGCCACCCATGAAATTAAAACATGGGGAGAGCGTAAGGTGGGGATACGCACCCCCGGTGGACAAGTGGCGCCATTGCAACCCAATTTTTTATATTTTTTAAATAGCCACCCATTAAATTAGCACATGTGGAGAGCGTAAGGTGGGGACACGCGCCCCCGGTGGACAAGTGGCGCCATTGCACCCCAATTTTTTTTTTTTAAATAGCCACCCATGAAATTAAAACATGGGGAGAGCGTAATGTGGGGACACGCGCCCCCGGTGGACGAGTAGCGCCATTGCACCCCAATTTTTTTTTTTAAATACCCAACCATGAAATTAAAACATGGGGAGAGCATAAGGTGGGGATACGCGCCCCCAGTGGATAAGTCGCACCATTTTTTTTTAAATAGCCACCCATGAAATTACAACATGGGGAAAGCGTACTGTGGGGACACGCACCCCCGGTGGACAAGTGGCGCCATTGCAACCCAATTTTTTATTTTTTTTAAATAGCCACTCATTAAATTAGAACATGGGGAGAGCGTAAGGTGGGGACACGCGCCCCCGGTGGACAAGTGGCGCCATTGCACCCCAATTAATTTATTTTTTAAATAGCCACCCATGAAATTAATACTTGGGAGAGCGAAAGGTGGGGACACGCGCCCCCGGTGGACAAGTGGCGCCATTGCACCCCCAAATTTTTTTTTTAAATTGCCACCAATGAAATTAAAACATGGGGAGAGCGTAAGGTGGGGACACGCACCCCCGGTGGACACGTGGCGCCATTGCACCCCAATTTTATTTTTTAAATAGCCACCCATTAAATTAAAACATGGGGAGAGCGTAAGGTAGGGACACGCGCCCCCGGTGGACAAGTGGTGCCATTGCACCCCATTTTTTTTTTTTTTTTAAATAGCCACCCATGAAATTAAATCATGGGGAGAGCGTAAGGTGGGGACACGCACCCCCGGTGGAGAAGTGGCGCCTTTGCACCCCAATTTTATTTATTTTTAAAATAGCCACCCATGAAATTTAAACATGGGGAGAGCGTAATGTGGGGACCCGCACCCCCGGTGGACACGTGGCGCCATTGCACCCCAAATTTTTTTTTTTAAATAGCCACCCATGAAATTAAAACATAGGGAGAGTGTAAGGTGGGGACACGCGCCCCCGGTGGACAAGTGGCACCAGTGCACCCCAATTTTTTTATTTTTTTAAATAGTCACCCATGATATTAAAACTTGGGAGAGCGTAAGGTGGGGACACGCGCCCCGGTGGACAAGTGGCGCCATTGCACCCCAAAATTTTTTTTTTAAATTGCCACCCATGAAATTAAAACAGGGGGAGAGCGTAAGGTGGGGACACGCGCCCCCGGTGGACAAGTGGCGCCATTGCACCCCAATTAATTTATTTTTTAAATAGCCACCCATGAAATGAAAACATGGGGAGAGCATAAGGTGGGGACATGCACCCCCGTTGGACAAGTGGCGCCATTGCACCCCAATTTTTTTTTTTAAATAGCCACCCATGAAATGAAAAAACATGGGGAGAGCGTAATGTGGGGACACGCGCCCCCGGTGGACGACTGGCGCAATTGCACCCCAATTTGTTTTTTTTTAAATAGCCAACCATGAAATTAAAACATGGGGAGAGCGTAAGGTGGGGACACGCGCCCCCGGTGGACAAGTGGCGCCATTGCACCTCAATTTTTATTTATTTTTTTTAAATAGCCACCCCTGAAATTATAACATGGTGAGAGCGTAAGGTGGGGACACGCGCCCCCGCTGGACGAGTGGCGCAATTGCAACCCAATTATTATTAGTTTTTAAAATAGCCACCCATGAAATGAAAACATGGGGAGAGCGTAAGGTGGGGACACGCACCCCCGGTGGAAAAGTGGCGCCATTGCACCCCAATTTTTTTTTTTAAATAGCCACGTATGAAATTAAAACATGGGGAGAGCGTAAAGTGGGGACACACACCCCCGGTGGACACGTGGCGCCACTGCACCCCAATTTTTTTTTTTAAATAGCCACCCATGAAATTAAAACATGGGGAGAGCGTAATGTGGGGACACGCGCCCCCGGTGGACATGTGGCACCAGTGCACCCCAATTTTTTTAAATAGCCACCCATGAAATTAAAACTTGGGAGAGCGAAAGGTGGGGACACGCGCCCTTGGTGGACAAGTGGCGCCATTGCACCCCAAAATTTTTTTTTTAAATTGTCACCAATGAAATTAAAACATGGGGAGAGCGTAAGGTGGGGACACGCGCCCCCGCTGGACGAGTGGCGCAATTGCAACCCAATTATTATTAGTTTTTAAAATAGCCACCCATGAAATGAAAACATGGGGAGAGCGTAAGGTGGGGACACGCACCCCCGGTGGACACGTGGCGCCATTGCACCCCAATTTTATTTTTTAAATAGCCACCCATTAAATTAAAACATGGGGAGAGCGTAAGGTAGGGACACGCGCCCCCGGTGGACAAGTGGTGCCATTGCACCCCATATTTTTTTTTTTTTTAAATAGCCACCCATGAAATTAAAACATGGGGAGAGCGTAAGGTGGGGACACGAACCCCCGGTGGAGAAGTGGCGCCTTTGCACCCCAATTTTTTTTTTTTTTAAATAGCCACCCATGAAATTAAAACATGGGGAGAGCGTAATGTGGGGACACGCACCCCCGGTGGACACGTGGCACCATTGCACCCCAATTTTTTTTTTTAAATAGCCACCCATGAAATTAAAACATGGGGAGAGCGTAAGGTGGGGACACGCGCCCCCGGTGGACAAGTGGCACCAGTGCACCCCAATTTTTTTTTTTTTAAATAGCCACCGATGAAATAAAAACATGGGGAGAGCATAAGGTGAGGACAAGCGCCCCCGGTGGACACCTGGCGCCATTGCACCCAAATTTTTTATTTTAAATAGCCACCCATGAAATTAAAACATGGGGAGAGCGTAAGGTGGGGATACGCGCCCCCGGTGGATAAGTCGCACCATTGCACACCAATTTTTTTTTTTAAATAGCCACCCATGAAATTACAACATGGGGAGAGCGTAAGGTGGGGACACGCACCCCCGGTGGACAAGTGGCGCCATTGCAACCCAATTTTTTATATTTTTTAAATAGCCACCCATTAAATTAGCACATGTGGAGAGCGTAAGGTGGGGACACGCGCCCCCGGTGGACAAGTGGCGCCATTGCACCCCAATTTTTTTTTTTTAAATAGCCACCCATGAAATTAAAACATGGGGAGAGCGTAATGTGGAGACACGCGCCCCCGGTGGACGAGTAGCGCCATTGCACCCCAATTTTTTTTTTTAAATACCCAACCATGAAATTAAAACATGGGGAGAGCGTAAGGTGGGGATACGCGCCCCCAGTGGATAAGTCGCACCATTTTTTTTAAATAGCCACCCATGAAATTACAACATGGGGAAAGCGTAATGTGGGGACACGCACCCCCGGTGGACAAGTGGCGCCATTGCAACCCAATTTTTTATTTTTTTTAAATAGCCACTCATTAAATTAGAACATGGGGAGAGCGTAAGGTGGGGACACGCGCCCCCGGTGGACAAGTGGCGCCATTGCACCCCAATTAATTTATTTTTTAAATAGCCACCCATGAAATGAAAACATGGGGAGAGCATAAGGTGGGGACACGCACCCCCGTTGGACAAGTGGCGCCATTGCACCCCAATTTTTTTTTTTTAAATAGCCACCCATGAAATGAAAAAACATGGGGAGACCGTAATGTGGGGACACGCGCCCCCGGTGGACGACTGGCGCAATTGCACCCCAATTTATTTTTTTTTAAATAGCCAACCATGAAATTAAAACATGGGGAGAGCGTAAGGTGGGGACACGCGCCCCCGGTGGACAAGTGGCGCCATTGCACCTCAATTTTTTATTTTTTTTAAATAGCCACTCATTAAATTAGAACATGGGGAGAGCGTAAGGTGGGGACACGCGCCCCCGGTGGACAAGTGGCGCCATTGCACCCCAATTAATTTATTTTTAAAATAGCCACCCATGAAATTAAAACATGGGGAGAGCGTAATGTGGGGACCCGCACCCCCGGTGGACACGTGGCGCCATTGCACCCCAATTTTTTTTTTTAAATAGCCACCCATGAAATTAAAACATAGGGAGAGCGTAAGGTGGGGACACGCACCCCCGGTGGACAAGTGGCACCAGTGCACCCCAATTTTTTTATTTTTTTAAATAGTCACCCATGATATTAAAACTTGGGAGAGCGTAAGGTGGGGACACGCGCCCCGGTGGACAAGTGGCGCCATTGCACCCCCAAAATTTTTTTTTAAATTTCCACCCATGAAATTAAAACATGGAGAGAGCGTAAGGTGGGGACACGCGCCCCCGGTGGACAAGTGGCGCCAATGCTCCCCAATTTTTATTTATTTATTTTTAAATAGCCACCAATGAATTTAAAACATAGTGAGAGCGTAAGGTGGGGATATGCGCCCCTGGTGGACAAGTCAGGCCATTGCACCCCAATTTATTTTTTTTAAATAGCCACCCATGAAATTAAAACGTGGGGAGAGCGTAAGGTGGGGACACGTACCCCCGGTGGACAAGTGGTGCCATTGCACCCCAATTTTTTTTTTTAAATACCCACCCATGAAATTAAAAAATGGGGAGTGTAAGGTGGGGACACGCGCCCCCGGTTGACAAGTGGCGCCATTGCACCCCAAATGTTTTTTTTAAATAGCCACCCATGAAATTAAAACATGGGGAGAGCGTAAGGTGGGGACACGCGCCCCCGGTGAACAAGAGGCGCCATTGCACCCCAATTTTTATTTATTTATTTTTAAATAGCCACCCATGAAATTAAAACATGGGGAGAGCGTAAGGTGGGGATACGCGCCCCCAGTGGACAAGTGGCGCCATTGCCCCCTATTTTTTTTTTTAAATAGCCACCCCTGAAATTAAAACATGGGGAGAGCGTAAGGTGGGGACACGCGCCCCCGGTGGACAAGTGGCGCCATTGCACCCCAATTTTTTTTTAAAATAGCCACCCATGAAATTAAAACATGGGGAGAGCGTAAGGTGGGGACACGCGCCCCCAGTAGACACCTGGCGCCATTGCACCCCAATTTTTTATTTTAAATAGCCACCCATGAAATTAAAACATGGGGAGAGCGAAAGGTGGGGACACGAGCCCCCGGTGGACGAGTGGTGCCATTGCACCCCAATTTTTTTTTTTTTTTTTTTAAATAGCCACCCTTGAAATAAAAACATGGGGAGAGCATAAGGTGGGGACACGCGCCCCCGGTGGACGAGTGGCGCCATTGCTCCCCAATTTTTTTTTTTTAAATAGCCACCCATGAAATTAAAACATGGGGAGAGTGTAAGGTGGGGACACGCGCCCCCGGTGGTCAAGTGGCGCCATTGCACCCCAATTTTTATTTATTTATTTTTAAATAGCCACCCATGAAATTAAAACATGGAGAGAGCGTAAGGTGGGGACACGTGCCCCCGGTGGACACCTGGCGCCATTGCACCCCAATTTTTTATCTTAAATAGCCACCCAAGAAATTAAAACATGGGGAGAGCGTAAGGTGGGGATACGCGCCCCCAGTGGATAAGTCGCACCATTGCACCCCAATTTTTTTTTTTAAATAGCCACCCATGAAATTACAACATGGGGAGAGCGTAATGTGGGGACACGCACCCCCGGTGGACAAGTGGCGCCATTGCAACCCAATTTTTTATTTTTTTTAAATAGCCACCCATTAAATTAGAACATGGGGAGAGCGTAAGGTGGGGACACGCGCCCCCGGTGGACAAGTGGCGCCATTGCACCCCAATTAATTTATTTTTAAAATAGCCACCCATGAAATGAAAACATGGGGAGAGCATAAGGTGGGGACACGCACCAGCGGTGTACAAGTGGCGCCATTGCACCCCAATTTTTTTTTTTTAAATAGCCACCCATGAAATTAAAACATGGGGAGAGCGTAATGTGGGGACACGCGCCCCCGGTGGACGAGTGGCGCCATTGCACCCTAATTTTTTTTTTTAAATAGCCAACCATGAAATTAAAACATGGGGAGAGCGTAAGGTGGGGATATGCGCCCCCTGTGGACAAGTGGCGCCATTACCCCCCAATTTTTTTATTTTAAATAGCCACACATGAAATTAAAACATGGTGAGAGTATAAGGTGGGGTCACGCGCCCCCGGTGGACAAGTGGAGCCATTGCACCCCAATTTTTTTTTTTAAATAGCCACCCATGAATTTAAAACATGGGGAGAGCGTAAGGTGGGGACACGCGCCCCCGGTGGATGAGTGACGCCATTGCACCCAAATTTTTTTTTTTTTTTTAAATAGCCACCCATGAAATAAAAACATGGGGAGAGCATAAGGTGGGGACACGCTCCCCCGGTGGACGAGTGGCGCCATTGCACCCCAATTTTTTTTTTTAAATAGCCACCCATGAAATTAAAACATGGGGAGAGCGTAAGGTGAGGACACGCGCCCCCGGTGGACGAGTGGCGCCATTGCACACCATTTTTTTTTTTTTAAATAGCCACCCATGAAATTAAAACATGGGGAGAGCGTAAGGTGGGGACACGCGCCCCCGGTGGACACCTGGCGCCATTGCACTCCAATTTTTTTTTTTAAATAGCCACCCATGAAATTAAAACATGGGGAGAGCGTAATGTGGGGACACGCACCCCCGGTGGACAAGTGGCGCCATTGCAACCCAATTTTTTATTTTTTTTAAATAGCCACCCATTAAATTAGAACATGTGGAGAGCGTAAGGTGGGGACACGCGCCCCCGGTGGACAAGTGGCGCCATTGCACCCCAATTTTTTTTTTTTAAATAGCCACCCATGAAATTAAACCATGGGGAGAGCGTAATGTGGGGACACGCGCCCCCGGTGGACGAGTGGCACCATTGCACCCCAATTTTTTTTTTTAAATACCCAACTATGAAATTAAAACATGGGGAGAGCGTAAGGTGGGGATACGCGCCCCCAGTGGATAAGTCGCACCATTTTTTTTTAAATAGCCGCCCATGAAATTACAACATGGGGAAAGCGTAATGTGGGGACACGCACCCCCGGTGGACAAGTGGCGCCATTGCAACCCAATTTTTTATTTTTTTTAAATAGCCACCCATTAAATTAGAACATGGGGAGAGCGTAAGGTGGGGACACGCGCCCCCGGTGGACAAGTGGCGCCATTGCACCCCAATTAATTTATTTTTAAAATAGGCACCCATGAAATGAAAACATGGGGAGAGCATAAGGTGGGGACACGCACCCCCGTTGGACAAGTGGCGCCATTGCACCCCAATTTTTTTTTTTTAAATAGCCAGCCATGAAATTAAAACATGGAAAGAGCGTAAGGTGGGGACACGCGCCCCCCGGTGGACAAGTGGCGCCATTGCAACTCAATTTTTATTTATTTATTTTTAAATAGCCACCCATGAAATTATAACATGGTGAGAGCGTAAGGTGAGGACACGCGCCCCCGGTGGACGAGTGGCGCAATTGCAATCCAATGATTATTATTTTTTAAAATAGCCACCCATGAAATTAAAACATGGGGAGAGCGTAAGGTGGGGACACGCACCCCCGGTGGACAAGTGGCGCCATTGCACCCCAATTTTTTTTTTTAAATAGCCACCCATGAAATTAAACCATGGGGAGAGCGTAATGTGGGGACACGCGCCCCCGGTGGACGAGTGGCGCCATTGCACCCCAATTTTTTTTTTTAAATACCCAACCATGAAATTAAAAGATGGGGAGAGCGTAAGTTGGGGATACGGTCCCCCAGTGGATAAGTCGCACCATTTTTTTGTAAATAGCCACCCATGAAATTACAACATGGGGAAAGCGTAATGTGGGGACACGCACCCCCGGTGGACAAGTGGCGCCATTGCAACCCAATTTTTTTTTTTTTTAAATAGCCACCGATTAAATTAGAACATGGGGAGAGCGTAAGGTGGGGACACGCGCCCCCGTTGGACAAGTGGCGCCATTGCACCCCAATTAATTTATTTTTAAAATAGGCACCCATGAAATGAAAACATGGGGAGAGCATAAGGTGGGGACACGCACCCCCGTTGGACAAGTGGCGCCATTGCACCCCAATTTTTTTTTTTTAAATAGCCAGCCATGAAATTAAAACATGGGGAGAGCATAAGGTGGGGACACGCGCCCCCGGTGGACAAGTGGCGCCATTGCAACTCAATTTTTATTTATTTATTTTTAAATAGCCACCCATGAAATTATAACATGGTGAGAGCGTAAGGTGGGGACACGCGCCCCCGGTGGACGAGTGGCGCAATTGCAACCCAATTATTATTATTTTTTAAAATAGCCACCCATGAAATTAAAACATGGGGAGAGCGTAAGGTGGGGACACGCACCCCTGGTGGACACGTGGCGCCACTGCACCCCAATTTTTTTTTTTAAATAGCCACCCATGAAATTAAAACTTGGGAGAGCGAAAGGTGGGGACACGCACCCCCGGTGGACAAGTGGCGCCATTGCACCCCAAATTTTTTTTTTTAAATAGCCACCCATGAAATTAAAACATGGGGAGAGCGTAAGGTGGGGACACGTGCCCCCGGTGGACACCTGGCACCATTGCACCCCAATTTTTTATTTTAAATAGCCACCCATGAAATTAAAACATGGGGAGAGCGTAAGGTGGGGATACGCGCCCCCAGTGGATAAGTCGCACCATTGCACCCCAATTTTTTTTTTTTAAATAGCCACCCATGAAATTACAACATGGGGAGAGCGTAAGGTGGGGATATGCGCTCCTGGTGGACAAGTCACGCCATTGCACCCCAATTTATTTTTTTTAAATAGCCACCCATGAAATTAAAACATGGGGAGAGCGTAAGGTGGGGACACGTACCCCCGCTGGACAAGTGGTGCCATTGCACCCCAATTTTTTTTTTCAAATAGCCACCCATGAAATTACAACATGGGGGAGCGTAAGGTGGGGACACGCGCCCCCGGTGAACAAGTGGCGCCATTGCACCCCAATTTTTATTTATTTATTTTTAAATAGCCACCCATGAAATTAAAACATGGGGAGAGCGTAAGGTGGGGATTCGCGCCCCCAGTGGACAAGTGGCGCCATTGCCCCCTATTTTTTTTTTTAAATAGCCACCCATGAAATTAAAACATGGGGAGAGCGTAAGGTGGGGACACGCGCCCCCGGTGGACAAGTGGCGCTATTGCACCCCAATTTTTTTTTTAAATAGCCACCCATGAAATTAAAACATGGGGAGAGCGTAAGGTGGGGACACGCGCCCCCAGTAGACACCTGGCGCCATTTCACCCCAATTTTTTATTTTAAATAGCCACCCATGAAATTAAAACATGGGGAGAGCATAAGGTGGGGACACGCGCATCCGGTGGACGAGTGGTGCCATTGCACCCCAATTTTTATTTATTTATTTTTAAATAGCCACCCATGAAATTAAAACATGGGGAGAGCGTAAGGTGGGGACACGTGCCCCCGGTGGACACCTGGCACCATTGCACCCCAATTTTTTATTTTAAATAGCCACCCATGAAATTAAAACATGGGGAGAGCGTAAGGTGGGGATACGCGCCCCCAGTGGATAAGTCGCACCATTGCACCCCAATTTTTTTTTTTTAAATAGCCACCCATGAAATTACAACATGGGGAGAGCGTAAGGTGGGGATATGCGCCCCCGGTTGACAAGTCACGCCATTGCACCCCAATTTTTTATTTTAAATAGCCACCCATGAAATTAAAACACGGGGAGAGCGTAAGGTGGGGACACGCGCCTACGGTGGACGAGTGGCGCCATTGCACACCAATTTTTTTTTTTTTTTTTAAATAGCCACCCATGAAATAAAAACATGGGGAGAGCATAATGTGGGGACACGCGCCTCTGGTGGACGAGTGGCGCCATTGCACCCCAATTTTTTTTTTTAAATAGCCACCCATGAAATTAAAACATGGGGAGAGCGTAAGGTGGGTACACGCGCCCCCGGTGGTCAAGTGGCGCCATTGCACCCCAATTTTGATTTATTTATTTTTAAATAGCCACCCATGAAATTAAAACATGGGGAGAGCGTAATGTGGGGACATGCGCCCCCGGTGGACGAGTGGCGCCATTGCACCCCAATTTTTATTTATTTATTTTTAAATAGCCACCCATGAAATTAAAACATGGGGAGAGCGTAAGGTGGGGATATGCGCCCCCAGTGGACGAGTGGCGCCATTGCCCCCCAATTTTTTTTTTTTAAATAGCCACCCATGAAATTAAAACATGTGGAGAGTGTAAGGTGGGGACACGCGCCCCCGGTGGACAAGTGGCGCCATTGCACCCCAATTTTTTTTTAAAATAGCCACCGATGAATTTAAAACATGGGGAGAGCGTAAGGTGGGGACACGCGCCCCCGGTGGACAAGTGGCGCCATTGCTCCCCAATTTTTTTTATTTTTTTTTAAATAGCCACCCATGAAATAAAAACATGGGGAGAGCATAAGGTGGGGACACGCGCCCCCGGTGAATGAGTGGCGCCATTGCACCCCAATTTTTTTTTTTTAAATAACCACCCATGAAATTAAAACATGGGGAGAGCGTAAGGTGGGGACACGCACCCTCGGTGGACAAGTGGCGCCATTGCACCCCAATTTTTATTTATTTATTTTTAAATAGCCACCCATGAAATTAAAACATGGGGAGAGCGTAAGGTGGGGATACGCGCCCCCAGTGGACAAGTGGCGCCATTGCCCCCCATTTTTTTTTTTAAATAGCCACCCATGAAATAAAAACATGGGGAGAGCATAAGGTGGGGACACGCGCCCCCGGTGGACGAGTGGCGCCATTGCACCCCAATTTTTTTTTTTAAATAGCCACCCATGAAATTAAATCATGGAGAGAGCGTAAGGTGGGGACACGCGCCCCCGGTGGACACCTGGCGCCATTGCACCCCAATTTTTTATTTTAAATAGCCACCCATGAAATTAAAACATGGGGAGAGCGTAAGGTGGGGATACGCGCCCCCAGTGGATAAGTCGCACCATTGCACCCCAATTTTTTTTTTTTAAATAGCCACCCATGAAATTACAACATGGGGAGAGCGTAATGTGGGGACACGCACCCCCGGTGGACAAGTGGCGCCATTGCAACCCAATTTTTTATTTTTTTTAAATATCCACCCATTAAATTAGAACATGGGGAGAGCGTAAGGTGGGGACACGCGCCCCCGGTGGACAAGTGGCGCCATTGCAACCCAATTAATTTATTTTTAAAATAGCCACCCATGAAATGAAAACATGGGGAGAGCATAAGGTGGGGACATGCACCCCCGGTGGACAAGTGGCCCCATTACACCCCAATTTTTTTTTTTTAAATAGCCACCCATGAAATTAAAACATGGGGAGAGCGTAATGTGGGGACACGCGCCCCCGGTGGAAGAGTGGCGCCATCGCACCCCAATTTTTTTTTTTTAAATAGCAAACCATGAAATTAAAACATGGGGAGAGCGTAAGGTGGGGACATGCGCCCCCGGTGGACAAGTGGTGCCATTGCACCCCAATTTTTATTTATTTATTTTTAAATAGCCACCCATGAAATTAAAACATGGTGAGAGCTTAAGGTGGGGACACGCGCCCCCGGTGAATGAGTGGCGCCATTGCAACCCAATTTTTTTTTTTTTAAATAGCCACGCATGAAATTAAAACATGGGGAGAGCGTAAAGTGGGGACACGCACCCCCGGTGGACAAGTGGCGCCATTGCACCCCAATTTTTTTTTTTAAATAGCCACCCATGAAATTAAAACATGGGGAGAGCATAAGATGGGGACACGCGCCCCCGGAGGACAAGTGGCACCAGTGCACCCCAATTTTTTTATTTTTTTAAGTAGCCACCCATGAAATTAAAACATGGGTTGAGCATAAGGTGGGGACACGCGCCCCCGGTGGACGAGTGGCGCCATTGCACCCCAATTTTTTATTTTTAAATAGCCACCCATGAAATTAAAACATGGGGAGAGCGTAAGGTGGGGACACGCGCCCCAGGTAGACAAGTGGCGCCATTGCACCCCAATTTGTATTTATATATATTTAAATAGCCACCCATGAAATTAAAACATGGGGAGAGCGTAAGGTGGGGATACGCGCCCCCAGTGGACAAGTGGCGCCATTGCCTCCCATTTTTTTTTTTAAATAGCCACCCATGAAATTAAAACATGGGGAGAGCGTAAGGTGGGGACACACGCCCCCGGTGGACGAGTGGCGCCATTGCACCCCAATTTTTTATTTTTTTTTAAATAGCCACCCATGAAATAAAAACATGGGGAGAGCGTAAGGTGGGGACACGCGCCCCCGATGGACGAGTGGCGCCATTGCACCCCAATTTTTTTTTTTAAATAACCACCCATGAAATTAAAACATGGGGAGAGCGTAAAGTGGGGACACGCGCCCCCGGTGGACACCTGGCACCATTGCACCCCAATTTTTTATTTTAAATAGCCACCCATGAAATTAAAACATGGGGAGAGCGTAAGGTGGGGACACGTGCCCCCGGTGGACGAGTGGCGCCATTGCACCCCAATTTTTTTTTTTTTTTTAAATAGCCACCCATGAAATAAAAACATGGGGAGAGCATAAGGTGGGGACACGCGCCCCCGGTGGACGAGTGGCGCCATTGCACACCAATTTTTTTTTTTTAAATAGCCACCCATGAAATTAAAACATGGGGAGAGCGTAAGGTGGGGACACGCGCCCCCGGTGGACACCTGGCGCCATTGCACCCCAATTTTTTATTTTAAATAGCCAGCCATGAAATTAAAACATGGGGAGAGCGTAAGGTGGGGATACGCGCCCCCGGTGGATAAGTTGCACCATTGCACCCCAATTTTTTTTTTTAAATAGCCACCCATGAAAATACAACATGTGGAGAGCTTAATGTGGGGACACGCACCACCGGTGGACAAGTGGCGCCATTGCAACCCAATTTTTTTTTTTTTAAATAGCCACCCATTAAATTAGAACATGGGGAGAGAGTAAGGTAGGGACACGCGCCCCCGGTGGACAAGTGGCGCCATTGCACCCCGATTAATTTATTTTTAAAATAGACACCCATGAAATGAAAACATGGGGAGAGCATAAGGTGGGGACACGCACCCCCGGTGGACAAGTGGCGCCATTGCACCCCAATTTTATTTTTTTTTTAAATGGCCAACCGTGAAATAAAACATGCGGAGAGCGTAAGGTGGGGACACGTGCCCCCGGTGGACAAGTGGCGCCATTGCACCCCAATTTTTTTTTTTTAAATAGCCAGCCATGAAATTAAAACATGCGGAGAGCGTAAGGTGGGGACACGTGCCCCCGGTGGACAAGTGGCGCCATTGCACCCCAATTTTTATTTATTTATTTTTAAATAGCCACCCATGAAATTAAAACATGGGGAGAGCGTAAGGTGGGGACACGCGCCCCCGGTGGACACCTGGCGCCATTGCACCCCAATTTTTTATTTTAAATAGCCAGCCATGAAATTAAAACATGGGGAGAGCGTAAGGTGGGGATACGCGCCCCCGGTGGATAAGTTGCACCATTGCACCCCAATTTTTTTTTTTAAATAGCCACCCATGAAATTAAAACATGGGGAGAGCATAAGATGGGGACACGCGCCCCCGGAGGACAAGTGGCACCAGTGCACCCCAATTTTTTTATTTTTTTAAGTAGCCACCCATGAAATTAAAACATGGGTTGAGCATAAGGTGGGGACACGCGCCCCCGGTGGACAAGTGACGCCATTGCACCCCAATTTTTTTTTTTAAATAGCCACCCATGAATTTAAAACATGGGGAGAGCGTAAGGTGGGGACACGCGCCCCCGGTGGACGAGTGGCGCCATTGCACCCCAATTTTTTTATTTTTTTTTAAATAGCAACCCATGAAATAAAAACATGGGGAGAGCATATGGTGGGGACACGCGCCCCCGGTGGACGAGTGGCGCCATTGCATCCCAATTTTTTTTTTTTAAATAGCCACCCATGAAATTAAAACATGGGGAGAGCGTAAGGTGGGGACACGCGCCCCCGGTGGACACCTGGCGCCATTGCACCCCAATTTTTTATTTTTAAATAGCCACCCATGAAATTAAAACATGGGGAGAGCGTAAGGTGGGGACACGCGCCCCAGGTGGACAAGTGGCGCCATTGCACCCCAATTTGTATTTATATATATTTAAATAGCCACCCATGAATTTAAAACATGGGGAGAGCGTAAGGTGGGGACACACGCCCCCGGTGGACGAGTGGCGCCATTGCACCCCAATTTTTTTTTTTTTAAATAGCCACCCATGAAATAAAAACATGGGGAGAGCGTAAGGTGGGGACACGCGCCCCCGGTGGACGAGTGGCGCCATTGCACCCCAATTTTTTTTTTTTAAATAGCCACCCATGAAATTAAAACATGGGGAGAGCGTAAGGTGGGGACACGCGCCCCCGGTGGACACCTGGTGCCATTGCACCCCAATTTTTTATTTTAAATAGCCACCCATGAAATTAAAACATGGGGAGAGCGTAAGGTGGGGACACGTGCCCCCGGTGGACAAGTGGCGCCATTGCACCCCAATTTTTTTTTTTAAATAGCCACCCATGAAAATACAACATGGGGAGAGCGTAATGTGGGGACACGCACCCCCGGTGGACAAGTGGCGCCATTGCAACCCATTTTTTTATTTTTTTTAAATAGCCACCCATTAAATTAGAACATGGGGAGAGCGTAAGGTAGGGACACGCGCCCCCGTTGGGCAAGTGGCGCCCTTGCACCCCAATTAATTTATTTTTAAAATAGCCACCCATGAAATGAAAACATGGGGAGAGCATAAGGTGGGGACACGCACCCCCGGTGGACGAGTGGCGCCATTGCACCCCAATTTTTTTTTTTTAAATAGCCAACCATGAAATTAAAACATGCGGAGAGCGAAAGGTGGGGACACGCGCCCCCGGTGGACAAGTGGCGCCATTGCACCCCAATTTTTATTTATTTATTTTTAAATAGCCACCCATGAAATTAAAACATGGGGAGAGCGTAAGGTGGGGATATGCGCCCCCTGTGGACAAGTGGCGCCATTGCCCCCAATTTATTTTTTCTAAATAGCCACCCATGAAGTTAAAACATGGGGAGAGTGTAAGGTGGGGACACGCGCCCCCGGTGGACAAGTGACGCCATTGCACCCTAATTTTTTTTTTTAAATAGCCACCCATGAATTTAAAACATGGGGAGAGCATTAGGTGGGGACACGCGCCCCCGGTGGACGAGTGGCGCCATTGCACCCCAATTTTTATTTATTTATTTTTAAATAGCCACCCATGAAATTAAAACATGGTGAGAGCGTAAGGTGGGGACACGCGCCACCGGTGGACGAGTGGGGCCATTGCAACCCAATTATTATTTTTTTTTTTAAATAGCCACCCATTAAATTAGAACATGGGGAGAGCGTAAGGTGGGGACACGTGCCCCCGGTGGACAAGTGGCGCCATTGCACCCCAATTAATTTATTTTTAAAATAGCCACCCATGAAATTAAAACATGGGGAGAGCGTAAGGTGGGGACACGCACCCCCGGTGGACAAGTGGCGCCATTGCACCCAAATTTTTTTTTTTAAATAGCCACCCATGAAATTAAAACATAGGGAGAGCGTAAGGTGGGGACACGCGCCCCCGGTGGACAAGTGGCACCAGTGCACCCCAATCTTTTTATTTTTTTAAATAGCCACCCATGAAATTAAAACTTGGGAGAGCGTAAGGTGGGGACACGCGCCCCCGGTGGACAAGTGGCGCCATTGCACCCAAAAAATTTTTTTTTATATAGCCACCCATGAAATTAAAACATGGGGAGAGCGTAAGGTGGGGACACGCGCCCCCGGTGGACACATGGCGCCATTGCACCCCTATTTATTTTTTTTTAATAGCCACCCATGAATTTAAAACATGGGGAGAGCGTAAGGTGGGGACACGCGCCCCCGGTGGACGAGTGGCGCCATTGCACCCCAATTTTTTTTTTTAAATAGCCACCCATGAAATTAAAACATGGGGAGAGCATAAGATGGGGACACGCGCCCCCGGAGGACAAGTGGCACCAGTGCACCCCAATTTTTTTATTTTTTTAAGTAGCCACCCATGAAATTAAAACATGGGTTGAGCATAAGGTGGGGACACGCGCCCCCGGTGGACGAGTGGCGCCATTGCACCCCAATTTTTTATTTTTAAATAGCCACCCATGAAATTAAAACATGGGGAGAGCGTAAGGTGGGGACACGCGCCCCAGGTAGACAAGTGGCGCCATTGCACCCCAATTTGTATTTATATATATTTAAATAGCCACCCATGAAATTAAAACATGGGGAGAGCGTAAGGTGGGGATACGCGCCCCCAGTGGACAAGTGGCGCCATTGCCTCCCATTTTTTTTTTTAAATAGCCACCCATGAAATTAAAACATGGGGAGAGCGTAAGGTGGGGACACACGCCCCCGGTGGACGAGTGGCGCCATTGCACCCCAATTTTTTATTTTTTTTTAAATAGCCACCCATGAAATAAAAACATGGGGAGAGCGTAAGGTGGGGACACGCGCCCCCGATGGACGAGTGGCGCCATTGCACCCCAATTTTTTTTTTTTAAATAACCACCCATGAAATTAAAACATGGGGAGAGCGTAAAGTGGGGACACGCGCCCCCGGTGGACACCTGGCACCATTGCACCCCAATTTTTTATTTTAAATAGCCACCCATGAAATTAAAACATGGGGAGAGCGTAAGGTGGGGACACGTGCCCCCGGTGGACGAGTGGCGCCATTGCACCCCAATTTTTTTTTTTTTTTTAAATAGCCACCCATGAAATAAAAACATGGGGAGAGCATAAGGTGGGGACACGCGCCCCCGGTGGACGAGTGGCGCCATTGCACACCAATTTTTTTTTTTTTTTTAAATAGCCACCCATGAAATAAAAACATGGGGAGAGCATAAGGTGGGGACATGCGCCCCCGCTGGACGAGTGGCGCCATTGCAACCCAATTATTATTATTTTTTTATATAGCCACCCATTAAATTAGAACATGGGGAGAGTGTAAGGTGGGGACACGCGCCCCCGGTGGACAAGTGGCGCCATTGCACCCCAATTAATTTATTTTTAAAATAGCCACCCTTGAAATTAAAACATGGGGAGAGCGTAAGGTGGGGACACGCACCCCCGGTGGACAAGTGGCGCCATTGCACCCCAATTTTTTTTTTTAAATAGCCACCCATGAAATTAAAACATGGGGAGAGCGTAATGTGGGGACACGCGCCCCCGGTGGACGAGTGGCGCCATTGCACCCCAATTTGTTTTTTTTAAATAGCCAACCATGAAATTAAAACATGGGGAGAGCGTAAGGTGGGGACAATCGCGCCCCCGGTGGACAAGTGGCGCCATTGCACCCCAATTTTTATTTATTTATTTTTAAATAGCCACCCATGAAATTAAAACATGGTGAGAGCGTAAGGTGGGGACACGCGCCCCCGGTGGACAAGTGGTGCCATTGCACCCCAATTTTTATTTATTTATTTTTAAATAGCCACCCATTAAATTAAAACATGGGGAGAGCGTAAGGTGGGGACACGCGCCCCCGCTGGACGAGTGGCGCCATTGCAACCCAATTATTATTATTTTTTTAAATAGCCACCCATTAAATTAGAACATGGGGAGAGCGTAAGGTGGGGACACGCGCCCCCGGTGGACAAGTGGCGCCATTGCACCCCAATTAATTTATTTTTAAAATAGCCACCCATGAATTTGAAAAATGGGGAGAGCGTAAGGTGGGGACACGCACCCCCGGAGGACAAGTGGCGCCATTGCACCCCAATTTTTTTTTTTAAATAGCCACCCATGAAATTAAAACATGGGGAGAGCGTAAGATGGGGACACGCGCCACCGGTGGACAAGTGGCACCAGTGCACCCCAATTTTTTTATTTTTTTAAATAGCCACCCATGAAATTAAAACTTGGGAGAGCGTAAGGTGGGGACACGCGCCCCCGGTGGACAAGTGGCGCCATTGCACCCCAATTTTTTTTTTTTAAATAGCCACTCATGAAATTAAAACATGGGGAGAGCGTAAGGTGGGGACACGCGCCCCCCGTGGACAAGTGGCGCCATTGCACCCTAATTTTTTTTTTTAAATAGCCACCCATGAAATTAAAACATGGGGAGAGCGTAAGGTGGGGACACGCACCCCCGGTGGACAAGTGGCGCCATTGCACCCCAATTTTTTTTTTTAGCCACCCATGAAATTAAAACATGGGGAGAGCGTAAGGTGGGGACACGCGCCCCCGGTGGACAAGTGGCACCAGTGCACCCCAATTTTTTTTTTTTTTTTAAAAAGCCACCCATGAAATTAAAACTTGGGAGAGCGTAAGGTGGGGACACGCGCCCCCGGTGGACAAGTGGCGCCATTGCACCCCAAAAATTTTTTTTTAAATAGCCACCCATGAAATTAAAACATGGGGAGAGCGTAAGGAGGGGACACGCGCCCCCGGTGGACACGTGGCGCCATTGCACCCCAATTTTTTTTTTTTAAATAGCCACCCATGAAATTACAACATGGGGAGAGCGTAAGGTGGGGACACGCACCCCCGGTGGACAAGTGGCGCCATTGCACCCCAATTTTTTTTTTTAGCCACCAATGAAATTAAAACATGGGGAGAGCGTAAGTTGGGGACACGCGCCCCCGGTGGACAAGTGGCACCAGTGCACCCCAATTTTTTTTTTTTTTAAATAGCCACCCATGAAATTAAAACTTGGGAGAGCGTAAGGTGGGGACAAGCGCCCCCGGTGGACAAGTGGCGCCATTGCACCCCAATTTTTTTTTTTAAATAGCCACCCATGAAATTACAACATGGGGAGAGCGTAATGTGGGGACACGCGCCCCCGGTGGATAAGTGGCGCCATTGCACCCCAATTTTTTTTTTTAAATAGCCACCCATTAAATTAAAACATGGGGAGAGCGTAATGTGGGGACACGCACCCCCGGTGGACACCTGGCCCCATTGCACCCCAATTTTTTTTTTTAAATAGCCACCCATGAAATTAAAACATGGGGAGAGCGTAAGGTGGGGAACGCGCCCCCGGTGGACAAGTGGCGCCATTGCACCCCAATTTTTATTTATTTATTTTTAAATAGCCACCCATGAAATTAAAATATAGTGAGAGCGTAAGGTGGGGATATGCGCCCCCGGTGGACAAGTCACGCCATTGCACCCCAATTTTTTTTTTTAAATAGCCACCCATGAAATTAAAACATGGGGAGAGCGTAAGGTAGGGACACGCGCCCCCGGTTGACAAGTGGCGCCATTTCACCCCAAATTTTTTTTTTTAAATAGCCACCCATGAAATTAAAACATGGGGAGAGCGTAAGGTGGGGACACGCGCCCCCGGTGGACAAGTGGTGCCATTGCACCCCAATTTTTATTTATTTATTTTTAAATAGCCACCCATGAAATTAAAACATGGGAAGAGTGTAAGGTGGGGATACGCGCCCCCAGTGGACAAGTGGCGCCATTGCCCCCCATTTTTTTTTTTTAAATAGCCACCCATGAAATAAAAACATGGGGAGAACGTAAGGTGGGGACACGCGCCCACGGTGGACAAGTGGCGCCATTGCACCCCAATTTTTTTTTAAATAGCCACCCATGAAATTAAAACATGGGGAGAGCGTAAGGTGGGGACACGCGCCCCCAGTGGACACCTGGCACCATTGCACCCCAATTATTTTTTTTTAAATAGCCACCCATGAAATTAAAACATGGGGAGAGCATAATGTGGGGACACGCGCCCCCGGTGGACGAGTGGCGCCATTGCACCCAAATTTTTTTTTTTAAATAGCCACCCATGAAATTAAAACATGGGGAGAGCATAAGGTGGGGACACGCGCCTCCGGTGGTCAAGTGGCGCCATTGCACCCCAATTTTTATTTATTTATTTTTAAATAGCCACCCATGAAATTAAAACATGGGGAGAGCGTAAGGTGGGGATACGCGCCCCCAGTGGACAAGTGGCGCCATTGCCCCCCATTTTTTTTTGTAAGTAGCCACCCATGAAATTAAAACATGGGGAGAGCGTAAGGTGGGGACACGCGCCCCCGGTGGACGAGTGGCGCCATTGCACCCCAATTTTTTTTTTTTTTAAATAGCCATCCATGAAATAAAAACATGGGGAGAGCGTAAGGTGGGGACACGCGCCCCGGTGGACGAGTGGCGCCATTGCACCCCAATTTTTTTTTTTCAATAGCCACCCATGAAATTAAAACATGGGGAGAGCGTAAGGTGGGGACACGCGCCCCCGGTGGACACCTGGCGCCATTGCACCCCAATTTTTTATTTTAAATAGCCACCCATGAAATTAAAACATGGGGAGAGCATAAGGTGGGGACACGTGCCCCCGGTGGACGAGTGGCGCCATTGCACCCCAATTTTTTTATTTTTTTTTAAATAGCCACCCATGAAATAAAAACATGGGGAGAGCATAAGTTGGGGACACGCGCCCCCGGTGGACGAATGGCGCCATTGCACCCCAATTTTTTTTTTTTAAATAGCCACCCATGAAATTAAAACATGGGGAGAGCGTAAGGTGGGGACACGCGCCCCCGGTGGACACCTGGTGCCATTGCACCCCAATTTTTTATTTTAAATAGCCACCCATGAAATTAAAACATGGGGAGAGCGTAAGGTGGGGATACGCGCCCCCAGTGGATAAGTCGCACCATTGCACCCCAATTTATTTTTTTTTTAAATAGCCACCCATGAAATTACAACATGGGGAGAGCGTAATGTGGGGACACGCGCCCCCGGTGGACAAGTGGCGCCATTGCACCCCAAAAAATTTTTTTTAAATAGCCACCCATGAAATTACAACATGGGGAGAGCGTAATGTGGGGACACGCGCCCCCGGTGGATAAGTGGCGCCATTGCACCCCAATTTTTTTTTTTAAATAGCCACCCATTAAATTAAAACATGGGGAGAGCGTAATGTGGGGACACGCACCCCCGGTGGACACCTGGCCCCATTGCACCCCAATTTTTTTTTTTAAATAGCCACCCATGAAATTAAAACATGGGGAGAGCGTAAGGTGGGGCACGCGCCCCCGGTGGACAAGTGGCGCCATTGCACCCCAATTTTTATTTATTTATTTTTAAATAGCCACCCATGAAATTAAAATATAGTGAGAGCGTAAGGTGGGGATATGCGCCCCCGGTGGACAAGTCACGCCATTGCACCCCAATTTATTTTTTTTACATAGCCACCCATGAAATTAAAACATGGGGAGAGCGTAAGGTGGGGACACGTACCCCCGGTGGACAAGTGGTGCCATTGCACCCCAATTTTTTTTTTTAAATTGCCACCCATGAAATTAAAACATGGGGAGAGCGTAAGGTAGGGACACGCGCCCCCGGTTGACAAGTGGCGCCATTTCACCCCAAATTTTTTTTTTTAAATAGCCACCCATGAAATTAAAACATGGGGAGAGCGTAAGGTGGGGACACGCGCCCCCGGTGGACAAGTGGTGCCATTGCACCCCAATTTATATTTATTTATTTTTAAATAGCCACCCATGAAATTAAAACATGGGAAGAGTGTAAGGTGGGGATACGCGCCCCCAGTGGACAAGTGGCGCCATTGCCCCCCATTTTTTTTTTTAAATAGCCACCCATGAAATAAAAACATGGGGAGAACGTAAGGTGGGGACACGCGCCCACGGTGGAAGAGTGGCGCCATTGCACCCCAATTTTTTTTTAAATAGCCACCCATGAAATTAAAACATGGGGAGAGCGTAAGGTGGGGACACGCGCCCCCAGTGGACACCTGGCACCATTGCACCCCAATTATTTTTTTTTAAATAGCCACCCATGAAATTAAAACATGGGGAGAGCATAATGTGGGGACACGCGCCCCCGGTGGACGAGTGGCGCCATTGCACCCAAATTTTTTTTTTTTAAATAGCCACCCATGAAATTAAAACATGGGGAGAGCATAAGGTGGGGACACGCGCCCCCAGTGGACACCTGGCACCATTGCACCCCAATTATTTTTTTTTAAATAGCCACCCATGAAATTAAAACATGGGGAGAGCGTAAGATGGGGACACGCGCCACCGGTGGACAAGTGGCACCAGTGCACCCCAATTTTTTTATTTTTTTAAATAGCCACCCATGAAATTAAAACTTGGGAGAGCGTAAGGTGGGGACACGCGCCCCCGGTGGACAAGTGGCGCCATTGCACCCCAATTTTTTTTTTTTAAATAGCCACTCATGAAATTAAAACATGGGGAGAGCGTAAGGTGGGGACACGCGCCCCCCGTGGACAAGTGGCGCCATTGCACCCTAATTTTTTTTTTTAAATAGCCACCCATGAAATTAAAACATGGGGAGAGCGTAAGGTGGGGACACGCACCCCCGGTGGACAAGTGGCGCCATTGCACCCCAATTTTTTTTTTTAGCCACCCATGAAATTAAAACATGGGGAGAGCGTAAGGTGGGGACACGCGCCCCCGGTGGACAAGTGGCACCAGTGCACCCCAATTTTTTTTTTTTTTTAAAAAGCCACCCATGAAATTAAAACTTGGGAGAGCGTAAGGTGGGGACACGCGCCCCCGGTGGACAAGTGGCGCCATTGCACCCCAAAAATTTTTTTTTAAATAGCCACCCATGAAATTAAGACATGGGGAGAGCGTAAGGAGGGGACACGCGCCCCCGGTGGACACGTGGCGCCATTGCACCCCAATTTTTTTTTTTTAAATAGCCACCCATGAAATTACAACATGGGGAGAGCGTAAGGTGGGGACACGCACCCCCGGTGGACAAGTGGCGCCATTGCACCCCAATTTTTTTTTTTAGCCACCAATGAAATTAAAACATGGGGAGAGCGTAAGTTGGGGACACGCGCCCCCGGTGGACAAGTGGCACCAGTGCACCCCAATTTTTTTTTTTTTTAAATAGCCACCCATGAAATTAAAACTTGGGAGAGCGTAAGGTGGGGACAAGCGCCCCCGGTGGACAAGTGGCGCCATTGCACCCCAATTTTTTTTTTTAAATAGCCACCCATGAAATTACAACATGGGGAGAGCGTAATGTGGGGACACGCGCCCCCGGTGGATAAGTGGCGCCATTGCACCCCAATTTTTTTTTTTAAATAGCCACCCATTAAATTAAAACATGGGGAGAGCGTAATGTGGGGACACGCACCCCCGGTGGACACCTGGCCCCATTGCACCCCAATTTTTTTTTTTAAATAGCCACCCATGAAATTAAAACATGGGGAGAGCGTAAGGTGGGGAACGCGCCCCCGGTGGACAAGTGGCGCCATTGCACCCCAATTTTTATTTATTTATTTTTAAATAGCCACCCATGAAATTAAAATATAGTGAGAGCGTAAGGTGGGGATATGCGCCCCTGGTGGACAAGTCACGCCATTGCACCCCAATTTTTTTTTTTAAATAGCCACCCATGAAATTAAAACATGGGGAGAGCGTAAGGTAGGGACACGCGCCCCCGGTTGACAAGTGGCGCCATTTCACCCCAAATTTTTTTTTTTAAATAGCCACCCATGAAATTAAAACATGGGGAGAGCGTAAGGTGGGGACACGCGCCCCCGGTGGACAAGTGGTGCCATTGCACCCCAATTTTTATTTATTTATTTTTAAATAGCCACCCATGAAATTAAAACATGGGAAGAGTGTAAGGTGGGGATACGCGCCCCCAGTGGACAAGTGGCGCCATTGCCCCCCATTTTTTTTTTTTAAATAGCCACCCATGAAATAAAAACATGGGGAGAACGTAAGGTGGGGACACGCGCCCACGGTGGACAAGTGGCGCCATTGCACCCCAATTTTTTTTTAAATAGCCACCCATGAAATTAAAACATGGGGAGAGCGTAAGGTGGGGACACGCGCCCCCAGTGGACACCTGGCACCATTGCACCCCAATTATTTTTTTTTAAATAGCCACCCATGAAATTAAAACATGGGGAGAGCATAATGTGGGGACACGCGCCCCCGGTGGACGAGTGGCGCCATTGCACCCAAATTTTTTTTTTTAAATAGCCACCCATGAAATTAAAACATGGGGAGAGCATAAGGTGGGGACACGCGCCTCCGGTGGTCAAGTGGCGCCATTGCACCCCAATTTTTATTTATTTATTTTTAAATAGCCACCCATGAAATTAAAACATGGGGAGAGCGTAAGGTGGGGATACGCGCCCCCAGTGGACAAGTGGCGCCATTGCCCCCCATTTTTTTTTGTAAGTAGCCACCCATGAAATTAAAACATGGGGAGAGCGTAAGGTGGGGACACGCGCCCCCGGTGGACGAGTGGCGCCATTGCACCCCAATTTTTTTTTTTTTTAAATAGCCATCCATGAAATAAAAACATGGGGAGAGCGTAAGGTGGGGACACGCGCCCCGGTGGACGAGTGGCGCCATTGCACCCCAATTTTTTTTTTTCAATAGCCACCCATGAAATTAAAACATGGGGAGAGCGTAAGGTGGGGACACGCGCCCCCGGTGGACACCTGGCGCCATTGCACCCCAATTTTTTATTTTAAATAGCCACCCATGAAATTAAAACATGGGGAGAGCATAAGGTGGGGACACGTGCCCCCGGTGGACGAGTGGCGCCATTGCACCCCAATTTTTTTTTTTTTTTTTAAATAGCCACCCATGAAATAAAAACATGGGGAGAGCATAAGTTGGGGACACGCGCCCCCGGTGGACGAATGGCGCCATTGCACCCCAATTTTTTTTTTTTAAATAGCCACCCATGAAATTAAAACATGGGGAGAGCGTAAGGTGGGGACACGCGCCCCCGGTGGACACCTGGTGCCATTGCACCCCAATTTTTTATTTTAAATAGCCACCCATGAAATTAAAACATGGGGAGAGCGTAAGGTGGGGATACGCGCCCCCAGTGGATAAGTCGCACCATTGCACCCCAATTTTTTTTTTTTTTAAATAGCCACCCATGAAATTACAACATGGGGAGAGCGTAATGTGGGGACACGCGCCCCCGGTGGACAAGTGGCGCCATTGCACCCCAAAAATTTTTTTTTAAATAGCCACCCATGAAATTACAACATGGGGAGAGCGTAATGTGGGGACACGCGCCCCCGGTGGATAAGTGGCGCCATTGCACCCCAATTTTTTTTTTTAAATAGCCACCCATTAAATTAAAACATGGGGAGAGCGTAATGTGGGGACACGCACCCCCGGTGGACACCTGGCCCCATTGCACCCCAATTTTTTTTTTTAAATAGCCACCCATGAAATTAAAACATGGGGAGAGCGTAAGGTGGGGCACGCGCCCCCGGTGGACAAGTGGCGCCATTGCACCCCAATTTTTATTTATTTATTTTTAAATAGCCACCCATGAAATTAAAATATAGTGAGAGCGTAAGGTGGGGATATGCGCCCCCGGTGGACAAGTCACGCCATTGCACCCCAATTTATTTTTTTTACATAGCCACCCATGAAATTAAAACATGGGGAGAGCGTAAGGTGGGGACACGTACCCCCGGTGGACAAGTGGTGCCATTGCACCCCAATTTTTTTTTTTAAATTGCCACCCATGAAATTAAAACATGGGGAGAGCGTAAGGTAGGGACACGCGCCCCCGGTTGACAAGTGGCGCCATTTCACCCCAAATTTTTTTTTTTAAATAGCCACCCATGAAATTAAAACATGGGGAGAGCGTAAGGTGGGGACACGCGCCCCCGGTGGACAAGTGGTGCCATTGCACCCCAATTTATATTTATTTATTTTTAAATAGCCACCCATGAAATTAAAACATGGGAAGAGTGTAAGGTGGGGATACGCGCCCCCAGTGGACAAGTGGCGCCATTGCCCCCCATTTTTTTTTTTAAATAGCCACCCATGAAATAAAAACATGGGGAGAACGTAAGGTGGGGACACGCGCCCACGGTGGAAGAGTGGCGCCATTGCACCCCAATTTTTTTTTAAATAGCCACCCATGAAATTAAAACATGGGGAGAGCGTAAGGTGGGGACACGCGCCCCCAGTGGACACCTGGCACCATTGCACCCCAATTATTTTTTTTTAAATAGCCACCCATGAAATTAAAACATGGGGAGAGCATAATGTGGGGACACGCGCCCCCGGTGGACGAGTGGCGCCATTGCACCCAAATTTTTTTTTTTTAAATAGCCACCCATGAAATTAAAACATGGGGAGAGCATAAGGTGGGGACACGCGCCCCCGGTGGTCAAGTGGCGCCATTGCACCCCAATTTTTATTTATTTATTTTTAAATAGCCACCCATGAAATTAAAACATGGGGAGAGCGTAAGGTGGGGATACGCGCCCCCAGTGGACAAGTGGCGCCATTGCCCCCCATTTTTTTTTGTAAGTAGCCACCCATGAAATTAAAACATGGGGAGAGCGTAAGGTGGGGACACGCGCCCCCGGTGGACGAGTGGCGCCATTGCACCCCAATTTTTTTTTTTTTTTTAAATAGCCACCCATGAAATAAAAACATGGGGAGAGCGTAAGGTGGGGACACGCGCCCCGGTGGACGAGTGGCGCCATTGCACCCCAATTTTTTTTTTTCAATAGCCACCCATGAAATTAAAACATGGGGAGAGCGTAAGGTGGGGACACGCGCCCCCGGTGGACACCTGGCGCCATTGCACCCCAATTTTTTATTTTAAATAGCCACCCATGAAATTAAAACATGGGGAGAGCATAAGGTGGGGACACGTGCCCCCGGTGGACGAGTGGCGCCATTGCACCCCAATTTTTTTACTTTTTTTTAAATAGCCACCCATGAAATAAAAACATGGGGAGAGCATAAGTTGGGGACACGCGCCCCCGGTGGACGAATGGCGCCATTGCACCCCAATTTTTTTTTTTAAATAGCCACCCATGAAATTAAAACATGGGGAGAGCGTAAGGTGGGGACACGCGCCCCCGGTGGACACCTGGTGCCATTGCACCCCAATTTTTTATTTTAAATAGCCACCCATGAAATTAAAACATGAGGAGAGCGTAAGGTGGGGATACGCGCCCCCAGTGGATAAGTCGCACCATTGCACCCCAATTTTTTTTTTTTTTTAAATAGCCACCCATGAAATTACAACATGGGGAGAGCGTAATGTGGGGACACGCGCCCCCGGTGGACAAGTGGCGCCATTGCACCCCAAAAAATTTTTTTTAAATAGCCACCCATGAAATTAAAACATGGGGAGAGCGTAAGGTGGGGACACGCGCCCCCGGTGGACACGTGGCGCCATTGCACCCCAATTTTTTTTTTTTAAATAGCCACCCATGAAATTACAACATGGGGAGAGCGTAATGTGGGGACACGCGCCCCCGGTGGATAAGTGGCGCCATTGCACCCCAATTTTTTTTTTTAAATAGCCACCCATTAAATTAAAACATGGGGAGAGCGTAATGTGGGGACACGCACCCCCGGTGGACACCTGGCCCCATTGCACCCTAATTTTTTTTTTAAATAGCCACCCATGAAATTAAAACATGGGGAGAGCGTAAGGTGGGGCACGCGCCCCCGGTGGACAAGTGGCGCCATTGCACCCCAATTTTTATTTATTTATTTTTAAATAGCCACCCATGAAATTAAAATATAGTGAGAGCGTAAGGTGGGGATATGCGCCCCCGGTGGACAAGTCACGCCATTGCACCCCAATTTATTTTTTTTACATAGCCACCCATGAAATTAAAACATGGGGAGAGCGTAAGGTGGGGACACGTACCCCCGGTGGACAAGTGGTGCCATTGCACCCCAATTTTTTTTTTTAAATAGCCACCCATGAAATTAAAACATGGGGAGAGCGTAAGGTAGGGACACGCGCCCCCGGTTGACAAGTGGCGCCATTTCACCCCAAATTTTTTTTTAAATAGCCACCCATGAAATTAAAACATGGGGAGAGCGTAAGGTGGGGACACGCGCCCCCGGTGGACAAGTGGTGCCATTGCACCCCAATTTTTATTTATTTATTTTTAAATAGCCACCCATGAAATTAAAACATGGGAAGAATGTAAGGTGGGGATACGCGCCCCCAGTGGACAAGTGGCGCCATTGCCCCCCATTTTTTTTTTTTAAATAGCCACCCATGAAATAAAAACATGGGGAGAACGTAAGGTGGGGACACGCGCCCACGGTGGAAGAGTGGCGCCATTGCACCCCAATTTTTTTTTAAATAGCCACCCATGAAATTACAACATGGGGAGAGCGTAATGTGGGGACACGCGCCCCCGGTGGACAAGTGGCGCCATTGCACCCCAAAAATTTTTTTTTAAATAGCCACCCATGAAATTAAAACATGGGGAGAGCGTAAGGTGGGGACACGCGCCCCCGGTGGACACGTGGCGCCATTGCACCCCAATTTTTTTTTTTTAAATAGCCACCCATGAAATTACAACATGGGGAGAGCGTAATGTGGGGACACGCGCCCCCGGTGGATAAGTGGCGCCATTGCACCCCAATTTTTTTTTTTAAATAGCCACCCATTAAATTAAAACATGGGGAGAGCGTAATGTGGGGACACGCACCCCCGGTGGACACCTGGCCCCATTGCACCCTAATTTTTTTTTTAAATAGCCACCCATGAAATTAAAACATGGGGAGAGCGTAAGGTGGGGCACGCGCCCCCGGTGGACAAGTGGCGCCATTGCACCCCAATTTTTATTTATTTATTTTTAAATAGCCACCCATGAAATTAAAATATAGTGAGAGCGTAAGGTGGGGATATGCGCCCCCGGTGGACAAGTCACGCCATTGCACCCCAATTTATTTTTTTTACATAGCCACCCATGAAATTAAAACATGGGGAGAGCGTAAGGTGGGGACACGTACCCCCGGTGGACAAGTGGTGCCATTGCACCCCAATTTTTTTTTTTAAATAGCCACCCATGAAATTAAAACATGGGGAGAGCGTAAGGTAGGGACACGCGCCCCCGGTTGACAAGTGGCGCCATTTCACCCCAAATTTTTTTTTTAAATAGCCACCCATGAAATTAAAACATGGGGAGAGCGTAAGGTGGGGACACGCGCCCCCGGTGGACAAGTGGTGCCATTGCACCCCAATTTTTATTTATTTATTTTTAAATAGCCACCCATGAAATTAAAACATGGGAAGAATGTAAGGTGGGGATACGCGCCCCCAGTGGACAAGTGGCGCCATTGCCCCCCATTTTTTTTTTTTAAATAGCCACCCATGAAATAAAAACATGGGGAGAACGTAAGGTGGGGACACGCGCCCACGGTGGAAGAGTGGCGCCATTGCACCCCAATTTTTTTTTAAATAGCCACCCATGAAATTAAAACATGGGGAGAGCGTAAGGTGGGGACACGCGCCCCCAGTGGATACCTGGCACCATTGCACCCCAATTATTTTTTTTTAAATAGCCACCCATGAAATTAAAACATGGGGAGAGCATAATGTGGGGACACGCGCCCCCGGTGGACGAGTGGCGCCATTGCACCCAAATTTTTTTTTTTAAATAGCCACCCATGAAATTAAAACATGGGTAGAGCATAAGGTGGGGACACGCGCCCCCAGTGGACAAGTGGCGCCATTGCCCCCCATTTTTTTTTGTAAGTAGCCACCCATGAAATTAAAACATGGGGAGAGCGTAAGGTGGGGACACGCGCCCCCGGTGGACGAGTGGCGCCATTGCACCCCAATTTTTTTTTTTTTTTTAAATAGCCACCCATGAAATAAAAACATGGGGAGAGCGTAAGGTGGGGACACGCGCCCCGGTGGACGAGTGGCGCCATTGCACCCCAATTTTTTTTTTTCAATAGCCACCCATGAAATTAAAACATGGGGAGAGCGTAAGGTGGGGACACGCGCCCCCGGTGGACACCTGGCGCCATTGCACCCCAATTTTTTATTTTAAATAGCCACCCATGAAATTAAAACATGGGGAGAGCATAAGGTGGGGACACATGCCCCCGGTGGACGAGTGGCGCCATTGCACCCCAATTTTTTTATTTTTTTTTAAATAGCCACCCATGAAATAAAAACATGGGGAGAGCATAAGGTGGGGACACGCGCCCCCGGTGGACGAATGGCGCCATTGCACCCCAATTTTTTTTTTTTAAATAGCCACCCATGAAATTAAAACATGGGGAGAGCGTAAGGTGGGGACACGCGCCCCCGGTGGACACCTGGTGCCATTGCACCCCAATTTTTTATTTTAAATAGCCACCCATGAAATTAAAACATGGGGAGAGCGTAAGGTGGGGATACGCGCCCCCAGTGGATAAGTCGCACCATTGCACCCCAATTTTTTTTTTTAAATAGCCACCCATGAAATTACAACATGGGGAGAGCGTAATGTGGGGACACGCACCCCCGGTGGACAAGTGGCGCCATTGCAACCCAATTTTTTATTTTTTTTAAATAGCCACCCATTAAATTAGAACATGGGGAGAGCGTAAGGTGGGGACACGCGAACCAGGTGGACAAGTGACACCATTGCACCCCAATTAATTTATTTTTAAAATAGCCACCCATGAAATGAAAACAAGGGGAGAGCATAAGTTGGGGACACGCACCAGCGGTGGACAAGTGGCGCCATTGCACCCCAATTTTTTTTTTTTAAATAGCCAACCATGAAATTAAAACATGGGGAGAGCGTAAGGTGGGGACACGCGCCCCCGGTGGACAAGTGGCGCCACTGCACCCCAATTTTTATTTATTTATTTTTAAATAGCCACCCATGAAATTAAAACATGGGGAGAGCGTAAGGTGGGGATATGCGCCCCCAGTGGACAAGTGGCGCCATTGCCCCCCAATTTTTTTTTTTTAAATAGCCACCCATGAAATTAAAACATGGGGAGAGTGTAAGGTGGGGACACGCGCCCCCGGAGGACAAGTGGCGCCATTGCACCCCAAAAATTTTTTTTATAAATTGCCACCCATGAAATAAAAACATGGGGAGAGCGTAAGGTGGGGAAACGTGCCCCCGGTGGACGAGTGGCGCCATTGCACCCCAATTTTTTTTTTAAATAGCCTCCCATGAAATTAAAACATGGGGAGAGCGTAAGGTGGGGACACACGCCCCCGGTGGACACCTGGCGCCATTGCACCCCAATTTTTTATTTTAAATAGCCACCCATGAAATTAAAATATGGGGAGAGCATAAGGTGGGGACACGCGCCCCCGTTGGATAAGTGGCGCCATTGCACCCCAATTTTTTTTTTTAAATAGCCACCCATTAAATTAAAACATGGGGAGAGCGTAATGTGGGGACACGCACCCCGGGGGACACCTGGCGCCATTGCACCCCAATTTTTTTTTTAAATAGCCACCCATGAAATTGAAACATGGGGAGAACGTAAGGTGGGGCACGCGCCCCCGGTGGACAAGTGGCGCCATTGCACCCCAATTTTTATTTATTTATTTTTAAATAGCCACCCATGAAATTAAAACATAGTGAGAGCGTAAGGTGGGGATATGCACCCCCGGTGGACAAGTCACGCCATTGCACCCCAATTTATTTTTTTTACATAGCCACCCATGAAATTAAAACATGGGGAGAGCGTAAGGTGGGGACACGTACCCCCGGTGGACAAGTGGTGCCATTGCACCCCAATTTTTTTTTTAAATAGCCACCCATGAAATTAAAACATGGGGAGAGCGTAAGGTAGGGACACGCGACCCCGGTTGACAAGTGGCGCCATTTCACCCCAAATTTTTTTTTTAAATAGCCACCCATGAAATTAAAACATAGGGAGAGCGTAAGGTGGGGACACGCGCCCCCGGTGGACAAGTGGTGCCATTGCACCCCAATTTTTATTTATTTATTTTTAAATAGCCACCCATGAAATTAAAACATGGGGAGAGTGTAAGGTGGGGATACGCGCCCCCAGTGGACAAGTGGCGCCATTGCACCCCAATTTTTTTTTAAATAGCCACCCATGAAATTAAAACATGGGGAGAGCGTAAGGTGGGGACACGCGCCCCCAGTGGACACCTGGCGCCATTGCACCCCAATTATTTTTTTTTAAATAGCCACCCATGAAATTAAAACATGGGGAGAGCATAATGTGGGGACACGCGCCCCCGGTGGACGAGTGGCACCATTGCACCCCAATTTTTTTTTTTAAATAGCCACCCATGAAATTAAAACATGGGGAGAGCATAAGGTGGGGACACGCGCCCCCGGTGGTCAAGTGGCGCCATTGCACCCCAATTTTTATTTATTTATTTTTAAATAGCCACCCATGAAATTAAAACATGCGGAGAGCGTAAGCTGGGGATACGCGCCCCCAGTGGACAAGTGGCGCCATTGCCCCCCATTTTTTTTTGTAAGTAGCCACCCATGAAATTAAAACATGGGGAGAGCGTAAGGTGGGGACACGCGCCCCCGGTGGACGAGTGGCGCCATTGCACCCCAATTTATTTATTTTTTTTAAATAGCCACCCATGAAATAAAAACATGGGGAGAGCGTAAGGTGGGGACACGCGCCACGGTGGACGAGTGGCGCCATTGCACCCCAATTTTTTTTTTTCAATAGCCACCCATGAAATTAAAACATGGGGAGAGCGTAAGGTGGGGACACGCGCCCCCGGTGGACACCTGGCGCCATTGCACCCCAATTTTTTATTTTAAATAACCACCCATGAAATTAAAACATGGGGAGAGCATAAGGTGGGGACACGTGCCCCCGGTGGCCGAGTGGCGCCATTGCACCCCAATTTTTTTTTTTTTTTTTAAATAGCCACCCATGAAATAAAAACATGGGGAGAGCATAAGGTGGGGACATGCGCCCCCGGTGGACAAATGGCGCCATTGCACCCCAATTTTTTTTTTTAAATAGCCAGCCATGAAATTAAAACATGGGGAGAGCGTAAGGTGGGGACACGCGCCCCCGGTGGACACCTGGTGCCATTGCACCCCAATTTTTTATTTTAAATAGCCACCCATGAAATTAAAACATGGGGAGAGCGTAAGGTGGGGATACGCGCCCCCAGTGGATAAGTCGCACCATTGCACCCCAATTTTTTTTTTTAAATAGCCACCCATGAAATTACAACATGGGGAGAGCGTAATGTGGGGACACGCACCCCCGGTGGACAAGTGGCGCCATTGCAACCCAATTTTTTATTTTTTTTAAATAGCCACCCATTAAATTAGAACATGGGGAGAGCGTAAGGTGGGGACACGCGCCCCAGGTGGACAAGTGGCACCATTGCACCCCAATTAATTTATTTTTAAAATAGCCACCCATGAAATGAAAACATGGGGAGAGCATAAGTTGGGGACACGCACCAGCGGTGGACAAGTGGCGCCATTGCACCCCAATTTTTTTTTTTTAAATAGCCAACCATGAAATTAAAACATGGGGAGAGCGTAAGGTGGGGACACGCGCCCCCGGTGGACAAGTGGCGCCATTGCACCCCAATTTTTATTTATTTATTTTTAAATAGCCACCCATGAAATTAAAACATGGGGAGAGCGTAAGGTGGGGATATGCGCCCCCAGTGGACAAGTGGCGCCATTGCCCCCCAATTTTTTTTTTTAAATAGCCACCGATGAATTTAAAACATGGGGAGAGCGTAAGGTGGGGACACGCGCCCCCGATGGACGAGTGGCGCCATTGCACCCCAATTTTTTTTTTTTTAAATAGCCACCCATGAAAGTAAAACATGGGGAGAGCGAAATGTGGGGACACGCACCCCCGGTGGACACGTGGCACCATTGCACCCCAATTTTTTTTTTTAATTAGCCACCCATGAAATTAAAACATGGGGAGAGCGTAAGGTGGGGACACGCGCCCCCCGTGGACAAGTGGCACCAGTGCACCCCAATTTTTTAATTTTTTTATATAGCCACCCATGAAATTAAACCTTGGGAGAGCGTAAGGTGGGGACACGCGCCCCCGGTGGACAAGTGGCGCCATTGCACCCCAAAAATTTTTTTTATAAATTGCCACCCATGAAATAAAAACATGGGGAGAGCGTAAGGTGGGGACACGCGCCCCCGGTGGACGAGTGGCGCCATTGCACCCCAATTTTTTTTTTAAATAGCCTCCCATGAAATTAAAACATGGGGAGAGCGTAAGGTGGGGACACGCGCCCCCGGTGGACACCTGGCGCCATTGCACCCCAATTTTTTATTTTAAATAGCCACCCATGAAATTAAAATATGGGGAGAGCATAAGGTGGGGACACGCGCCCCCGGTGGACGAGTGGCGCCATTGCACCCCAATTTTTTTATTTTTTTTTAAATGGCCACCCATGAAATAAAAACATGGGGAGAGCATAAGGTGGGAACACGCGCCCCCGGTGGACGAGTGGCGCCATTGCACCCCAATTTTTTTTTTTAAATAGCCACTCATGAAATTAAAACATGGGGAGAGCGTAAGGTGGGGACACGCGCCCCCCGTGGACAAGTGGTGCCATTGCACCCTAATTTTTTTTTTTAAATAGCCACCCATGAAATTAAAACATGGGGAGAGGGTAAGGTGGGGACACGCACCCCCGGTGGACAAGTGGCGCCATTGCACCCCAATTTTTTTTTTTAGCCACCCATGAAATTAAAACATGGGGAGAGCGTAAGGTGGGGACACGCGCCCCCGGTGGACAAGTGGCACCAGTGCACCCCAATTTTTTTTTTTTTTTAAATAGCAACCCATGAAATTAAAACTTGAGAGAGCGTAAGGTGGGGACACGCGCCCCCGGTGGATAAGTGGCGCCATTGCACCCCAAAATTTTTTTTTTAAATAGCCACCCATGAAATTAAAACATGGGGAGAGCGTAAGGTGGGGACACGCGCCCCCGGTGGACAAGTGGCGCCATTGCACCCCAATTTTTTGTTTTTTAAATAGCCACCCATGAAATTAAAACATGGGGAGAGCGTAATGTGGGGACACGCGCCCCCGGTGGATAAGTGGCGCCATTGCACCCCAATTTTTTTTTTTAAATAGCCACCCATTAAATTAAAACATGGGGAGAGCGTAATGTGGGGACACGCACCCCCGGTGGACACCTGGCGCCATTGCACCCCAATTTTTTTTTTTAAATAGCCACCCATGAAATTAAATCATGGGGAGAGCGTAAGGTGGGGCACGCGCCCCCGGTGGACAAGTGGCGCCATTGCACCCCAATTTTTATTTATTTATTTTTAAATAGCCACCCATGAAATTAAAACAGAGTGAGAGCGTAAGGTGGGGATATGCGCCCCCGGTGGACAAGTCACGCCATTGCACCCCAATTTATTTTTTTTACATAGCCACCCATGAAATTAAAACATGGGGAGAGCGTAAGGTGGGGACACGTACCCCCGGTGGACAAGTGGTGCCATTGCACCCCAATTTTTTTTTTAAATAGCCACCCATGAAATTAAAACATGGGGAGAGCGTAAGGTAGGGACACGCGCCCCCGGTTGACAAGTGGCGCCATTTCACCTAAAAAAAATTTTTTTAAATAGCCACCCATGAAATTAAAACATGGGGAGAGCGTAAGGTGGGGACACGTGCCCCCGGTGGACAAGTGGTGCCATTGCACCCCAATTTTTATTTATTTATTTTTAAATAGCCACCCATTAAATTAAAACATGGGGAGAGTGTAAGGTGGGGATACGCGCCCCCAGTGGACAAGTGGCGCCATTGCCCCCCATTTTTTTTTTTAAATAGCCACCCATGAAATAAAAACATGGGGAGAACGTAAGGTGGGGACACGCGCCCACAGTGGAAGAGTGGCGCCATTGCACCCCATTTTTTTTTTAAATAGCCACCCATGAAATTAAAACATGGGGAGAGCATAATGTGGGGACACGCGCCCCCGGTGGACGAGTGGCGCCATTGCACCCCAATTTTTTATTTTAAATAGCCACCCATGAAATTAAAACATGGGGAGAGCATAAGGTGGGGACACGTGCCCCTGGTGGACGAGTGGCGCCATTGCACCCCAATTTTTTTATTTTTTTTTAAATAGCCACCCATGAAATAAAAACATGGGGAGAGCATAAGGTGGGGACACGCGCCCCCGGTGGACGAATGGCGCCATTGCACCCCAATTTTTTTTTTAAATAGCCACCCATGAAATTAAAACATGGGGAGAGCGTAAGGTGGGGACACGCGCCCCCGGTGGACACCTGGTGCCATTGCACCCCAATTTTTTATTTTAAATAGCCACCCATGAAATTAAAACATGGGGAGAGCGTAAGGTGGGGATACGCGCCCCCAGTGGATAAGTCGCACCATTGCACCCCAATTTTTTTTTTTAAATAGCCACCCATGAAATTACAACATGGGTAGAGCGTAATGTGGGGACACGCACCCCCGGTGGACAAGTGGCGCCATTGCAACCCAATTTTTTATTTTTTTTAAATATCCACCCATTAAATTAGAACATGGGGAGAGCGTAAGGTGGGGACACGCGCCCCAGGTGGACAAGTGGCACCATTGCACCCCAATTAATTTATTTTTAAAATAGCCACCCATGAAATGAAAACATGGGGAGAGCATAAGTTGGGGACACGCACCAGCGGTGGACAAGTGGCGCCATTGCACCCCAATTTTTTTTTTTTAAATAGCCAACCATGAAATTAAAACATGGGGAGAGCGTAAGGTGGGGACACGCGCCCCCGGTGGACAAGTGGCGCCATTGCACCCCAATTTTTATTTATTTATTTTTAAATAGCCACCCATGAAATTAAAACATGGGGAGAGCGTAAGGTGGGGATATGCGCCCCCAGTGGACAAGTGGCGCCATTGCCCCCCAATTTTTTTTTTTTAAATAGCCACCCATCAAATTAAAACATGGGGAGAGTGTAAGGTGGGGACACGCACCCCCGGTGGACAAGTGGCGCCATTGCACCCCAATTTTTTTTTTTAAATAGCCACCGATGAATTTAAAACATGGGGAGAGCGTAAGGTGGGGACACGCGCCCCCGATGGACGAGTGGCGCCATTGCACCCCAATTTTTTTTTTTTATAAATAGCCACCCATGAAATTAAAACATGGGGAGAGCGTAATGTGGGGACACGCACCCCCGTTGGACACGTGGCACCATTGCACCCCAATTTTTTTTTTTAATTAGCCACCCATGAAATTAAAACATGGGGAGAGCGTAAGGTGGGGACACGCGCCCCCCGTGGACAAGTGGCACCAGTGCACCCCAATTTTTTAATTTTTTTATATAGCCACCCATGAAATTAAACCTTGGGAGAGCGTAAGGTGGGGACACGCACCCCCGGTGGACAAGTGGCGCCATTGCACCCCAAAAAATTTTTTTATAAATTGCCACCCATGAAATAAAAACATGGGGAGAGCGTAAGGTGGGGACACGCGCCCCCGGTGGACGAGTGGCGCCATTGCACCCCAATTTTTTTTTTTAAATAGCCACCCATGAAATTAAAACATGGGGAGAGCGTAAGGTGGGGACACGCGCCCCCGGTGGACGAGTGGCGCCATTGCACCCCAATTTTTTTATTTTTTTTTAAATAGCCACCCATGAAATAAAAACATGGGGAGAGCATAAGTTGGGGACACGCGCCCCCGGTGGACGAATGGCGCCATTGCACCCCAATTTTTTTTTTTTAAATAGCCACCCATGAAATTAAAACATGGGGAGAGCGTAAGGTGGGGACACGCGCCCCCGGTGGACACCTGGTGCCATTGCACCCCAATTTTTTATTTTAAATAGCCACCCATGAAATTAAAACATGGGGAGAGCGTAAGGTGGGGATACGCGCCCCCAGTGGATAAGTCGCACCATTGCACCCCAATTTTTTTTTTTTTTAAATAGCCACCCATGAAATTACAACATGGGGAGAGCGTAATGTGGGGACACGCGCCCCCGGTGGACAAGTGGCGCCATTGCACCCCAAAAATTTTTTTTTAAATAGCCACCCATGAAATTACAACATGGGGAGAGCGTAATGTGGGGACACGCGCCCCCGGTGGATAAGTGGCGCCATTGCACCCCAATTTTTTTTTTTAAATAGCCACCCATTAAATTAAAACATGGGGAGAGCGTAATGTGGGGACACGCACCCCCGGTGGACACCTGGCCCCATTGCACCCCAATTTTTTTTTTTAAATAGCCACCCATGAAATTAAAACATGGGGAGAGCGTAAGGTGGGGCACGCGCCCCCGGTGGACAAGTGGCGCCATTGCACCCCAATTTTTATTTATTTATTTTTAAATAGCCACCCATGAAATTAAAATATAGTGAGAGCGTAAGGTGGGGATATGCGCCCCCGGTGGACAAGTCACGCCATTGCACCCCAATTTATTTTTTTTACATAGCCACCCATGAAATTAAAACATGGGGAGAGCGTAAGGTGGGGACACGTACCCCCGGTGGACAAGTGGTGCCATTGCACCCCAATTTTTTTTTTTAAATTGCCACCCATGAAATTAAAACATGGGGAGAGCGTAAGGTAGGGACACGCGCCCCCGGTTGACAAGTGGCGCCATTTCACCCCAAATTTTTTTTTTTAAATAGCCACCCATGAAATTAAAACATGGGGAGAGCGTAAGGTGGGGACACGCGCCCCCGGTGGACAAGTGGTGCCATTGCACCCCAATTTATATTTATTTATTTTTAAATAGCCACCCATGAAATTAAAACATGGGAAGAGTGTAAGGTGGGGATACGCGCCCCCAGTGGACAAGTGGCGCCATTGCCCCCCATTTTTTTTTTTTAAATAGCCACCCATGAAATAAAAACATGGGGAGAACGTAAGGTGGGGACACGCGCCCACGGTGGAAGAGTGGCGCCATTGCACCCCAATTTTTTTTTAAATAGCCACCCATGAAATTAAAACATGGGGAGAGCGTAAGGTGGGGACACGCGCCCCCAGTGGACACCTGGCACCATTGCACCCCAATTATTTTTTTTTAAATAGCCACCCATGAAATTAAAACATGGGGAGAGCATAATGTGGGGACACGCGCCCCCGGGGGACGAGTGGCGCCATTGCACCCAAATTTTTTTTTTTTAAATAGCCACCCATGAAATTAAAACATGGGGAGAGCATAAGGTGGGGACACGCGCCCCCGGTGGTCAAGTGGCGCCATTGCACCCCAATTTTTATTTATTTATTTTTAAATAGCCACCCATGAAATTAAAACATGGGGAGAGCGTAAGGTGGGGATACGCGCCCCCAGTGGACAAGTGGCGCCATTGCCCCCCATTTTTTTTTGTAAGTAGCCACCCATGAAATTAAAACATGGGGAGAGCGTAAGGTGGGGACACGCGCCCCCGGTGGACGAGTGGCGCCATTGCACCCCAATTTTTTTTTTTTTTTTAAATAGCCACCCATGAAATAAAAACATGGGGAGAGCGTAAGGTGGGGACACGCGCCCCGGTGGACGAGTGGCGCCATTGCACCCCAATTTTTTTTTTTCAATAGCCACCCATGAAATTAAAACATGGGGAGAGCGTAAGGTGGGGACACGCGCCCCCGGTGGACACCTGGCGCCATTGCACCCCAATTTTTTATTTTAAATAGCCACCCATGAAATTAAAACATGGGGAGAGCATAAGGTGGGGACACGTGCCCCCGGTGGACGAGTGGCGCCATTGCACCCCAATTTTTTTACTTTTTTTTAAATAGCCACCCATGAAATAAAAACATGGGGAGAGCATAAGTTGGGGACACGCGCCCCCGGTGGACGAATGGCACCATTGCACCCCAATTTTTTTTTTTAAATAGCCACCCATGAAATTAAAACATGGGGAGAGCGTAAGGTGGGGACACGCGCCCCCGGTGGACACCTGGTGCCATTGCACCCCAATTTTTTATTTTAAATAGCCACCCATGAAATTAAAACATGAGGAGAGCGTAAGGTGGGGATACGCGCCCCCAGTGGATAAGTCGCACCATTGCACCCCAATTTTTTTTTTTTTTTAAATAGCCACCCATGAAATTACAACATGGGGAGAGCGTAATGTGGGGACACGCGCCCCCGGTGGACAAGTGGCGCCATTGCACCCCAAAAATTTTTTTTTAAATAGCCACCCATGAAATTAAAACATGGGGAGAGCGTAAGGTGGGGACACGCGCCCCCGGTGGACACGTGGCGCCATTGCACCCCAATTTTTTTTTTTTAAATAGCCACCCATGAAATTACAACATGGGGAGAGCGTAATGTGGGGACACGCGCCCCCGGTGGATAAGTGGCGCCATTGCACCCCAATTTTTTTTTTTAAATAGCCACCCATTAAATTAAAACATGGGGAGAGCGTAATGTGGGGACACGCACCCCCGGTGGACACCTGGCCCCATTGCACCCCAATTTTTTTTTTTAAATAGCCACCCATGAAATTAAAACATGGGGAGAGCGTAAGGTGGGGCACGCGCCCCCGGTGGACAAGTGGCGCCATTGCACCCCAATTTTTATTTATTTATTTTTAAATAGCCACCCATGAAATTAAAATATAGTGAGAGCGTAAGGTGGGGATATGCGCCCCCGGTGGACAAGTCACGCCATTGCACCCCAATTTATTTTTTTTACATAGCCACCCATGAAATTAAAACATGGGGAGAGCGTAAGGTGGGGACACGTACCCCCGGTGGACAAGTGGTGCCATTGCACCCCAATTTTTTTTTTTAAATAGCCACCCATGAAATTAAAACATGGGGAGAGCGTAAGGTAGGGACACGCGCCCCCGGTTGACAAGTGGCGCCATTTCACCCCCAATTTTTTTTTTAAATAGCCACCCATGAAATTAAAACATGGGGAGAGCGTAAGGTGGGGACACGCGCCCCCGGTGGACAAGTGGTGCCATTGCACCCCAATTTTTATTTATTTATTTTTAAATAGCCACCCATGAAATTAAAACATGGGAAGAGTGTAAGGTGGGGATACGCGCCCCCAGTGGACAAGTGGCGCCATTGCCCCCCATTTTTTTTTTTTAAATAGCCACCCATGAAATAAAAACATGGGGAGAACGTAAGGTGGGGACACGCGCCCACGGTGGAAGAGTGGCGCCATTGCACCCCAATTTTTTTTTAAATAGCCACCCATGAAATTAAAACATGGGGAGAGCGTAAGGTGGGGACACGCGCCCCCAGTGGATACCTGGCACCATTGCACCCCAATTATTTTTTTTTAAATAGCCACCCATGAAATTAAAACATGGGGAGAGCATAATGTGGGGACACGCGCCCCCGGTGGACGAGTGGCGCCATTGCACCCAAATTTTTTTTTTTAAATAGCCACCCATGAAATTAAAACATGGGTAGAGCATAAGGTGGGGACACGCGCCCCCAGTGGACAAGTGGCGCCATTGCCCCCCATTTTTTTTTGTAAGTAGCCACCCATGAAATTAAAACATGGGGAGAGCGTAAGGTGGGGACACGCGCCCCCGGTGGACGAGTGGCGCCATTGCACCCCAATTTTTTTTTTTTTTTTAAATAGCCACCCATGAAATAAAAACATGGGGAGAGCGTAAGGTGGGGACACGCGCCCCGGTGGACGAGTGGCGCCATTGCACCCCAATTTTTTTTTTTCAATAGCCACCCATGAAATTAAAACATGGGGAGAGCGTAAGGTGGGGACACGCGCCCCCGGTGGACACCTGGCGCCATTGCACCCCAATTTTTTATTTTAAATAGCCACCCATGAAATTAAAACATGGGGAGAGCATAAGGTGGGGACACATGCCCCCGGTGGACGAGTGGCGCCATTGCACCCCAATTTTTTTATTTTTTTTTAAATAGCCACCCATGAAATAAAAACATGGGGAGAGCATAAGGTGGGGACACGCGCCCCCGGTGGACGAATGGCACCATTGCACCCCAATTTTTTTTTTTTAAATAGCCACCCATGAAATTAAAACATGGGGAGAGCGTAAGGTGGGGACACGCGCCCCCGGTGGACACCTGGTGCCATTGCACCCCAATTTTTTATTTTAAATAGCCACCCATGAAATTAAAACATGGGGAGAGCGTAAGGTGGGGATACGCGCCCCCAGTGGATAAGTCGCACCATTGCACCCCAATTTTTTTTTTTAAATAGCCACCCATGAAATTACAACATGGGGAGAGCGTAATGTGGGGACACGCACCCCCGGTGGACAAGTGGCGCCATTGCAACCCAATTTTTTATTTTTTTTAAATAGCCACCCATTAAATTAGAACATGGGGAGAGCGTAAGGTGGGGACACGCGAACCAGGTGGACAAGTGACACCATTGCACCCCAATTAATTTATTTTTAAAATAGCCACCCATGAAATGAAAACAAGGGGAGAGCATAAGTTGGGGACACGCACCAGCGGTGGACAAGTGGCGCCATTGCACCCCAATTTTTTTTTTTTAAATAGCCAACCATGAAATTAAAACATGGGGAGAGCGTAAGGTGGGGACACGCGCCCCCGGTGGACAAGTGGCGCCACTGCACCCCAATTTTTATTTATTTATTTTTAAATAGCCACCCATGAAATTAAAACATGGGGAGAGCGTAAGGTGGGGATATGCGCCCCCAGTGGACAAGTGGCGCCATTGCCCCCCAATTTTTTTTTTTTAAATAGCCACCCATGAAATTAAAACATGGGGAGAGTGTAAGGTGGGGACACGCGCCCCCGGAGGACAAGTGGCGCCATTGCACCCCAAAAAATTTTTTTATAAATTGCCACCCATGAAATAAAAACATGGGGAGAGCGTAAGGTGGGGAAACGTGCCCCCGGTGGACGAGTGGCGCCATTGCACCCCAATTTTTTTTTTAAATAGCCTCCCATGAAATTAAAACATGGGGAGAGCGTAAGGTGGGGACACACGCCCCCGGTGGACACCTGGCGCCATTGCACCCCAATTTTTTTTTTTAAATAGCCACCCATGAAATAAAAACATGGGGAGAGCATAAGGTGGGGACATGCGCCCCCGGTGGACAAATGGCGCCATTGCACCCCAATTTTTTTTTTTAAATAGCCAGCCATGAAATTAAAACATGGGGAGAGCGTAAGGTGGGGACACGCGCCCCCGGTGGACACCTGGTGCCATTGCACCCCAATTTTTTATTTTAAATAGCCACCCATGAAATTAAAACATGGGGAGAGCGTAAGGTGGGGATACGCGCCCCCAGTGGATAAGTCGCACCATTGCACCCCAATTTTTTTTTTTAAATAGCCACCCATGAAATTACAACATGGGGAGAGCGTAATGTGGGGACACGCACCCCCGGTGGACAAGTGGCGCCATTGCAACCCAATTTATTATTTTTTTTAAATAGCCACCCATTAAATTAGAACATGGGGAGAGCGTAAGGTGGGGACACGCGCCCCAGGTGGACAAGTGGCACCATTGCACCCCAATTAATTTATTTTTAAAATAGCCACCCATGAAATGAAAACATGGGGAGAGCATAAGTTGGGGACACGCACCAGCGGTGGACAAGTGGCGCCATTGCACCCCAATTTTTTTTTTTTAAATAGCCAACCATGAAATTAAAACATGGGGAGAGCGTAAGGTGGGGACACGCGCCCCCGGTGGACAAGTGGCGCCATTGCACCCCAATTTTTATTTATTTATTTTTAAATAGCCACCCATGAAATTAAAACATGGGGAGAGCGTAAGGTGGGGATATGCGCCCCCAGTGGACAAGTGGCGCCATTGCCCCCCAATTTTTTTTTTTAAATAGCCACCGATGAATTTAAAACATGGGGAGAGCGTAAGGTGGGGACACGCGCCCCCGATGGACGAGTGGCGCCATTGCACCCCAATTTTTTTTTTTTTAAATAGCCACCCATGAAAGTAAAACATGGGGAGAGCGAAATGTGGGGACACGCACCCCCGGTGGACACGTGGCACCATTGCACCCCAATTTTTTTTTTTAATTAGCCACCCATGAAATTAAAACATGGGGAGAGCGTAAGGTGGGGACACGCGCCCCCCGTGGACAAGTGGCACCAGTGCACCCCAATTTTTTAATTTTTTTATATAGCCACCCATGAAATTAAACCTTGGGAGAGCGTAAGGTGGGGACACGCGCCCCCGGTGGACAAGTGGCGCCATTGCACCCCAAAAATTTTTTTATAAATTGCCACCCATGAAATAAAAACATGGGGAGAGCGTAAGGTGGGGACACGCGCCCCCGGTGGACGAGTGGCGCCATTGCACCCCAATTTTTTTTTTAAATAGCCTCCCATGAAATTAAAACATGGGGAGAGCGTAAGGTGGGGACACGCGCCCCCGGTGGACACCTGGCGCCATTGCACCCCAATTTTTTATTTTAAATAGCCACCCATGAAATTAAAATATGGGGAGAGCATAAGGTGGGGACACGCGCCCCCGGTGGACGAGTGGCGCCATTGCACCCCAATTTTTTTATTTTTTTTTAAATGGCCACCCATGAAATAAAAACATGGGGAGAGCATAAGGTGGGAACACGCGCCCCCGGTGGACGAGTGGCGCCATTGCACCCCAATTTTTTTTTTTAAATAGCCACTCATGAAATTAAAACATGGGGAGAGCGTAAGGTGGGGACACGCGCCCCCCGTGGACAAGTGGTGCCATTGCACCCTAATTTTTTTTTTTAAATAGCCACCCATGAAATTAAAACATGGGGAGAGGGTAAGGTGGGGACACGCACCCCCGGTGGACAAGTGGCGCCATTGCACCCCAATTTTTTTTTTTAGCCACCCATGAAATTAAAACATGGGGAGAGCGTAAGGTGGGGACACGCGCCCCCGGTGGACAAGTGGCACCAGTGCACCCCAATTTTTTTTTTTTTTTAAATAGCAACCCATGAAATTAAAACTTGAGAGAGCGTAAGGTGGGGACACGCGCCCCCGGTGGATAAGTGGCGCCATTGCACCCCAAAATTTTTTTTTTAAATAGCCACCCATGAAATTAAAACATGGGGAGAGCGTAAGGTGGGGACACGCGCCCCCGGTGGACAAGTGGCGCCATTGCACCCCAATTTTTTGTTTTTTAAATAGCCACCCATGAAATTAAAACATGGGGAGAGCGTAATGTGGGGACACGCGCCCCCGGTGGATAAGTGGCGCCATTGCACCCCAATTTTTTTTTTTAAATAGCCACCCATTAAATTAAAACATGGGGAGAGCGTAATGTGGGGACACGCACCCCCGGTGGACACCTGGCGCCATTGCACCCCAATTTTTTTTTTTAAATAGCCACCCATGAAATTAAATCATGGGGAGAGCGTAAGGTGGGGCACGCGCCCCCGGTGGACAAGTGGCGCCATTGCACCCCAATTTTTATTTATTTATTTTTAAATAGCCACCCATGAAATTAAAACAGAGTGAGAGCGTAAGGTGGGGATATGCGCCCCCGGTGGACAAGTCACGCCATTGCACCCCAATTTATTTTTTTTACATAGCCACCCATGAAATTAAAACATGGGGAGAGCGTAAGGTGGGGACACGTACCCCCGGTGGACAAGTGGTGCCATTGCACCCCAATTTTTTTTTTAAATAGCCACCCATGAAATTAAAACATGGGGAGAGCGTAAGGTAGGGACACGCGCCCCCGGTTGACAAGTGGCGCCATTTCACCTAAAAAAAAATTTTTTAAATAGCCACCCATGAAATTAAAACATGGGGAGAGCGTAAGGTGGGGACACGTGCCCCCGGTGGACAAGTGGTGCCATTGCACCCCAATTTTTATTTATTTATTTTTAAATAGCCACCCATTAAATTAAAACATGGGGAGAGTGTAAGGTGGGGATACGCGCCCCCAGTGGACAAGTGGCGCCATTGCCCCCCATTTTTTTTTTTAAATAGCCACCCATGAAATAAAAACATGGGGAGAACGTAAGGTGGGGACACGCGCCCACAGTGGAAGAGTGGCGCCATTGCACCCCATTTTTTTTTTAAATAGCCACCCATGAAATTAAAACATGGGGAGAGCATAATGTGGGGACACGCGCCCCCGGTGGACGAGTGGCGCCATTGCACCCCAATTTTTTATTTTAAATAGCCACCCATGAAATTAAAACATGGGGAGAGCATAAGGTGGGGACACGTGCCCCTGGTGGACGAGTGGCGCCATTGCACCCCAATTTTTTTATTTTTTTTTAAATAGCCACCCATGAAATAAAAACATGGGGAGAGCATAAGGTGGGGACACGCGCCCCCGGTGGACGAATGGCGCCATTGCACCCCAATTTTTTTTTTAAATAGCCACCCATGAAATTAAAACATGGGGAGAGCGTAAGGTGGGGACACGCGCCCCCGGTGGACACCTGGTGCCATTGCACCCCAATTTTTTATTTTAAATAGCCACCCATGAAATTAAAACATGGGGAGAGCGTAAGGTGGGGATACGCGCCCCCAGTGGATAAGTCGCACCATTGCACCCCAATTTTTTTTTTTAAATAGCCACCCATGAAATTACAACATGGGTAGAGCGTAATGTGGGGACACGCACCCCCGGTGGACAAGTGGCGCCATTGCAACCCAATTTTTTATTTTTTTTAAATATCCACCCATTAAATTAGAACATGGGGAGAGCGTAAGGTGGGGACACGCGCCCCAGGTGGACAAGTGGCACCATTGCACCCCAATTAATTTATTTTTAAAATAGCCACCCATGAAATGAAAACATGGGGAGAGCATAAGTTGGGGACACGCACCAGCGGTGGACAAGTGGCGCCATTGCACCCCAATTTTTTTTTTTTAAATAGCCAACCATGAAATTAAAACATGGGGAGAGCGTAAGGTGGGGACACGCGCCCCCGGTGGACAAGTGGCGCCATTGCACCCCAATTTTTATTTATTTATTTTTAAATAGCCACCCATGAAATTAAAACATGGGGAGAGCGTAAGGTGGGGATATGCGCCCCCAGTGGACAAGTGGCGCCATTGCCCCCCAATTTTTTTTTTTTAAATAGCCACCCATCAAATTAAAACATGGGGAGAGTGTAAGGTGGGGACACGCACCCCCGGTGGACAAGTGGCGCCATTGCACCCCAATTTTTTTTTTTAAATAGCCACCGATGAATTTAAAACATGGGGAGAGCGTAAGGTGGGGACACGCGCCCCCGATGGACGAGTGGCGCCATTGCACCCCAATTTTTTTTTTTTATAAATAGCCACCCATGAAATTAAAACATGGGGAGAGCGTAATGTGGGGACACGCACCCCCGTTGGACACGTGGCACCATTGCACCCCAATTTTTTTTTTTAATTAGCCACCCATGAAATTAAAACATGGGGAGAGCGTAAGGTGGGGACACGCGCCCCCCGTGGACAAGTGGCACCAGTGCACCCCAATTTTTTAATTTTTTTATATAGCCACCCATGAAATTAAACCTTGGGAGAGCGTAAGGTGGGGACACGCACCCCCGGTGGACAAGTGGCGCCATTGCACCCCAAAAATTTTTTTTATAAATTGCCACCCATGAAATAAAAACATGGGGAGAGCGTAAGGTGGGGACACGCGCCCCCGGTGGACGAGTGGCGCCATTGCACCCCAATTTTTTTTTTTAAATAGCCACCCATGAAATTAAAACATGGGGAGAGCGTAAGGTGGGGACACGCGCCCCCGGTGGACGAGTGGCGCCATTGCACCCCAATTTTTTTATTTTTTTTTAAATAGCCACCCATGAAATAAAAACATGGGGAGAGCATAAGTTGGGGACACGCGCCCCCGGTGGACGAATGGCGCCATTGCACCCCAATTTTTTTTTTTTAAATAGCCACCCATGAAATTAAAACATGGGGAGAGCGTAAGGTGGGGACACGCGCCCCCGGTGGACACCTGGTGCCATTGCACCCCAATTTTTTATTTTAAATAGCCACCCATGAAATTAAAACATGGGGAGAGCGTAAGGTGGGGATACGCGCCCCCAGTGGATAAGTCGCACCATTGCACCCCAATTTTTTTTTTTTTTAAATAGCCACCCATGAAATTACAACATGGGGAGAGCGTAATGTGGGGACACGCGCCCCCGGTGGACAAGTGGCGCCATTGCACCCCAAAAAATTTTTTTTAAATAGCCACCCATGAAATTACAACATGGGGAGAGCGTAATGTGGGGACACGCGCCCCCGGTGGATAAGTGGCGCCATTGCACCCCAATTTTTTTTTTTAAATAGCCACCCATTAAATTAAAACATGGGGAGAGCGTAATGTGGGGACACGCACCCCCGGTGGACACCTGGCCCCATTGCACCCCAATTTTTTTTTTTAAATAGCCACCCATGAAATTAAAACATGGGGAGAGCGTAAGGTGGGGCACGCGCCCCCGGTGGACAAGTGGCGCCATTGCACCCCAATTTTTATTTATTTATTTTTAAATAGCCACCCATGAAATTAAAATATAGTGAGAGCGTAAGGTGGGGATATGCGCCCCCGGTGGACAAGTCACGCCATTGCACCCCAATTTATTTTTTTTACATAGCCACCCATGAAATTAAAACATGGGGAGAGCGTAAGGTGGGGACACGTACCCCCGGTGGACAAGTGGTGCCATTGCACCCCAATTTTTTTTTTTAAATTGCCACCCATGAAATTAAAACATGGGGAGAGCGTAAGGTAGGGACACGCGCCCCCGGTTGACAAGTGGCGCCATTTCACCCCAAATTTTTTTTTTTAAATAGCCACCCATGAAATTAAAACATGGGGAGAGCGTAAGGTGGGGACACGCGCCCCCGGTGGACAAGTGGTGCCATTGCACCCCAATTTATATTTATTTATTTTTAAATAGCCACCCATGAAATTAAAACATGGGAAGAGTGTAAGGTGGGGATACGCGCCCCCAGTGGACAAGTGGCGCCATTGCCCCCCATTTTTTTTTTTTAAATAGCCACCCATGAAATAAAAACATGGGGAGAACGTAAGGTGGGGACACGCGCCCACGGTGGAAGAGTGGCGCCATTGCACCCCAATTTTTTTTTAAATAGCCACCCATGAAATTAAAACATGGGGAGAGCGTAAGGTGGGGACACACGCCCCCAGTGGACACCTGGCACCATTGCACCCCAATTATTTTTTTTTAAATAGCCACCCATGAAATTAAAACATGGGGAGAGCATAATGTGGGGACACGCGCCCCCGGGGGACGAGTGGCGCCATTGCACCCAAATTTTTTTTTTTTAAATAGCCACCCATGAAATTAAAACATGGGGAGAGCATAAGGTGGGGACACGCGCCCCCGGTGGTCAAGTGGCGCCATTGCACCCCAATTTTTATTTATTTATTTTTAAATAGCCACCCATGAAATTAAAACATGGGGAGAGCGTAAGGTGGGGATACGCGCCCCCAGTGGACAAGTGGCGCCATTGCCCCCCATTTTTTTTTGTAAGTAGCCACCCATGAAATTAAAACATGGGGAGAGCGTAAGGTGGGGACACGCGCCCCCGGTGGACGAGTGGCGCCATTGCACCCCAATTTTTTTTTTTTTTTTAAATAGCCACCCATGAAATAAAAACATGGGGAGAGCGTAAGGTGGGGACACGCGCCCCGGTGGACGAGTGGCGCCATTGCACCCCAATTTTTTTTTTTCAATAGCCACCCATGAAATTAAAACATGGGGAGAGCGTAAGGTGGGGACACGCGCCCCCGGTGGACACCTGGCGCCATTGCACCCCAATTTTTTATTTTAAATAGCCACCCATGAAATTAAAACATGGGGAGAGCATAAGGTGGGGACACGTGCCCCCGGTGGACGAGTGGCGCCATTGCACCCCAATTTTTTTACTTTTTTTTAAATAGCCACCCATGAAATAAAAACATGGGGAGAGCATAAGTTGGGGACACGCGCCCCCGGTGGACGAATGGCACCATTGCACCCCAATTTTTTTTTTTAAATAGCCACCCATGAAATTAAAACATGGGGAGAGCGTAAGGTGGGGACACGCGCCCCCGGTGGACACCTGGTGCCATTGCACCCCAATTTTTTATTTTAAATAGCCACCCATGAAATTAAAACATGAGGAGAGCGTAAGGTGGGGATACGCGCCCCCAGTGGATAAGTCGCACCATTGCACCCCAATTTTTTTTTTTTTTTAAATAGCCACCCATGAAATTACAACATGGGGAGAGCGTAATGTGGGGACACGCGCCCCCGGTGGACAAGTGGCGCCATTGCACCCCAAAAATTTTTTTTTAAATAGCCACCCATGAAATTAAAACATGGGGAGAGCGTAAGGTGGGGACACGCGCCCCCGGTGGACACGTGGCGCCATTGCACCCCAATTTTTTTTTTTTAAATAGCCACCCATGAAATTACAACATGGGGAGAGCGTAATGTGGGGACACGCGCCCCCGGTGGATAAGTGGCGCCATTGCACCCCAATTTTTTTTTTTAAATAGCCACCCATTAAATTAAAACATGGGGAGAGCGTAATGTGGGGACACGCACCCCCGGTGGACACCTGGCCCCATTGCACCCCAATTTTTTTTTTTAAATAGCCACCCATGAAATTAAAACATGGGGAGAGCGTAAGGTGGGGCACGCGCCCCCGGTGGACAAGTGGCGCCATTGCACCCCAATTTTTATTTATTTATTTTTAAATAGCCACCCATGAAATTAAAATATAGTGAGAGCGTAAGGTGGGGATATGCGCCCCCGGTGGACAAGTCACGCCATTGCACCCCAATTTATTTTTTTTACATAGCCACCCATGAAATTAAAACATGGGGAGAGCGTAAGGTGGGGACACGTACCCCCGGTGGACAAGTGGTGCCATTGCACCCCAATTTTTTTTTTTAAATAGCCACCCATGAAATTAAAACATGGGGAGAGCGTAAGGTAGGGACACGCGCCCCCGGTTGACAAGTGGCGCCATTTCACCCCCAATTTTTTTTTTAAATAGCCACCCATGAAATTAAAACATGGGGAGAGCGTAAGGTGGGGACACGCGCCCCCGGTGGACAAGTGGTGCCATTGCACCCCAATTTTTATTTATTTATTTTTAAATAGCCACCCATGAAATTAAAACATGGGAAGAGTGTAAGGTGGGGATACGCGCCCCCAGTGGACAAGTGGCGCCATTGCCCCCCATTTTTTTTTTTTAAATAGCCACCCATGAAATAAAAACATGGGGAGAACGTAAGGTGGGGACACGCGCCCACGGTGGAAGAGTGGCGCCATTGCACCCCAATTTTTTTTTAAATAGCCACCCATGAAATTAAAACATGGGGAGAGCGTAAGGTGGGGACACGCGCCCCCAGTGGATACCTGGCACCATTGCACCCCAATTATTTTTTTTTAAATAGCCACCCATGAAATTAAAACATGGGGAGAGCATAATGTGGGGACACGCGCCCCCGGTGGACGAGTGGCGCCATTGCACCCAAATTTTTTTTTTTAAATAGCCACCCATGAAATTAAAACATGGGTAGAGCATAAGGTGGGGACACGCGCCCCCAGTGGACAAGTGGCGCCATTGCCCCCCATTTTTTTTTGTAAGTAGCCACCCATGAAATTAAAACATGGGGAGAGCGTAAGGTGGGGACACGCGCCCCCGGTGGACGAGTGGCGCCATTGCACCCCAATTTTTTTTTTTTTTTTAAATAGCCACCCATGAAATAAAAACATGGGGAGAGCGTAAGGTGGGGACACGCGCCCCGGTGGACGAGTGGCGCCATTGCACCCCAATTTTTTTTTTTCAATAGCCACCCATGAAATTAAAACATGGGGAGAGCGTAAGGTGGGGACACGCGCCCCCGGTGGACACCTGGCGCCATTGCACCCCAATTTTTTATTTTAAATAGCCACCCATGAAATTAAAACATGGGGAGAGCATAAGGTGGGGACACATGCCCCCGGTGGACGAGTGGCGCCATTGCACCCCAATTTTTTTATTTTTTTTTAAATAGCCACCCATGAAATAAAAACATGGGGAGAGCATAAGGTGGGGACACGCGCCCCCGGTGGACGAATGGCACCATTGCACCCCAATTTTTTTTTTTTAAATAGCCACCCATGAAATTAAAACATGGGGAGAGCGTAAGGTGGGGACACGCGCCCCCGGTGGACACCTGGTGCCATTGCACCCCAATTTTTTATTTTAAATAGCCACCCATGAAATTAAAACATGGGGAGAGCGTAAGGTGGGGATACGCGCCCCCAGTGGATAAGTCGCACCATTGCACCCCAATTTTTTTTTTTAAATAGCCACCCATGAAATTACAACATGGGGAGAGCGTAATGTGGGGACACGCACCCCCGGTGGACAAGTGGCGCCATTGCAACCCAATTTTTTATTTTTTTTAAATAGCCACCCATTAAATTAGAACATGGGGAGAGCGTAAGGTGGGGACACGCGAACCAGGTGGACAAGTGACACCATTGCACCCCAATTAATTTATTTTTAAAATAGCCACCCATGAAATGAAAACAAGGGGAGAGCATAAGTTGGGGACACGCACCAGCGGTGGACAAGTGGCGCCATTGCACCCCAATTTTTTTTTTTTAAATAGCCAACCATGAAATTAAAACATGGGGAGAGCGTAAGGTGGGGACACGCGCCCCCGGTGGACAAGTGGCGCCACTGCACCCCAATTTTTATTTATTTATTTTTAAATAGCCACCCATGAAATTAAAACATGGGGAGAGCGTAAGGTGGGGATATGCGCCCCCAGTGGACAAGTGGCGCCATTGCCCCCCAATTTTTTTTTTTTAAATAGCCACCCATGAAATTAAAACATGGGGAGAGTGTAAGGTGGGGACACGCGCCCCCGGAGGACAAGTGGCGCCATTGCACCCCAAAAAATTTTTTTATAAATTGCCACCCATGAAATAAAAACATGGGGAGAGCGTAAGGTGGGGAAACGTGCCCCCGGTGGATGAGTGGCGCCATTGCACCCCAATTTTTTTTTTAAATAGCCTCCCATGAAATTAAAACATGGGGAGAGCGTAAGGTGGGGACACACGCCCCCGGTGGACACCTGGCGCCATTGCACCCCAATTTTTTATTTTAAATAGCCACCCATGAAATTAAAATATGGGGAGAGCATAAGGTGGGGACACGCGCCCCCGTTGGATAAGTGGCGCCATTGCACCCCAATTTTTTTTTTTAAATAGCCACCCATTAAATTAAAACATGGGGAGAGCGTAATGTGGGGACACGCACCCCGGGGGACACCTGGCGCCATTGCACCCCAATTTTTTTTTTTAAATAGCCACCCATGAAATTGAAACATGGGGAGAACGTAAGGTGGGGCACGCGCCCCCGGTGGACAAGTGGCGCCATTGCACCCCAATTTTTATTTATTTATTTTTAAATAGCCACCCATGAAATTAAAACATAGTGAGAGCGTAAGGTGGGGATATGCACCCCCGGTGGACAAGTCACGCCATTGCACCCCAATTTATTTTTTTTACATAGCCACCCATGAAATTAAAACATGGGGAGAGCGTAAGGTGGGGACACGTACCCCCGGTGGACAAGTGGTGCCATTGCACCCCAATTTTTTTTTTAAATAGCCACCCATGAAATTAAAACATGGGGACAGCGTAAGGTAGGGACACGCGACCCCGGTTGACAAGTGGCGCCATTTCACCCCAAATTTTTTTTTTAAATAGCCACCCATGAAATTAAAACATAGGGAGAGCGTAAGGTGGGGACACGCGCCCCCGGTGGACAAGTGGTGCCATTGCACCCCAATTTTTATTTATTTATTTTTAAATAGCCACCCATGAAATTAAAACATGGGGAGAGTGTAAGGTGGGGATACGCGCCCCCAGTGGACAAGTGGCGCCATTGCACCCCAATTTTTTTTTAAATAGCCACCCATGAAATTAAAACATGGGGAGAGCGTAAGGTGGGGACACGCGCCCCCAGTGGACACCTGGCGCCATTGCACCCCAATTATTTTTTTTTAAATAGCCACCCATGAAATTAAAACATGGGGAGAGCATAATGTGGGGACACGCGCCCCCGGTGGACGAGTGGCACCATTGCACCCCAATTTTTTTTTTTAAATAGCCACCCATGAAATTAAAACATGGGGAGAGCATAAGGTGGGGACACGCGCCCCCGGTGGTCAAGTGGCGCCATTGCACCCCAATTTTTATTTATTTATTTTTAAATAGCCACCCATGAAATTAAAACATGCGGAGAGCGTAAGCTGGGGATACGCGCCCCCAGTGGACAAGTGGCGCCATTGCCCCCCATTTTTTTTTGTAAGTAGCCACCCATGAAATTAAAACATGGGGAGAGCGTAAGGTGGGGACACGCGCCCCCGGTGGACGAGTGGCGCCATTGCACCCCAATTTATTTATTTTTTTTAAATAGCCACCCATGAAATAAAAACATGGGGAGAGCGTAAGGTGGGGACACGCGCCACGGTGGACGAGTGGCGCCATTGCACCCCAATTTTTTTTTTTCAATAGCCACCCATGAAATTAAAACATGGGGAGAGCGTAAGGTGGGGACACGCGCCCCCGGTGGACACCTGGCGCCATTGCACCCCAATTTTTTATTTTAAATAACCACCCATGAAATTAAAACATGGGGAGAGCATAAGGTGGGGACACGTGCCCCCGGTGGCCGAGTGGCGCCATTGCACCCCAATTTTTTTTTTTTTTTTTAAATAGCCACCCATGAAATAAAAACATGGGGAGAGCATAAGGTGGGGACATGCGCCCCCGGTGGACAAATGGCGCCATTGCACCCCAATTTTTTTTTTTAAATAGCCAGCCATGAAATTAAAACATGGGGAGAGCGTAAGGTGGGGACACGCGCCCCCGGTGGACACCTGGTGCCATTGCACCCCAATTTTTTATTTTAAATAGCCACCCATGAAATTAAAACATGGGGAGAGCGTAAGGTGGGGATACGCGCCCCCAGTGGATAAGTCGCACCATTGCACCCCAATTTTTTTTTTTAAATAGCCACCCATGAAATTACAACATGGGGAGAGCGTAATGTGGGGACACGCACCCCCGGTGGACAAGTGGCGCCATTGCAACCCAATTTTTTATTTTTTTTAAATAGCCACCCATTAAATTAGAACATGGGGAGAGCGTAAGGTGGGGACACGCGCCCCAGGTGGACAAGTGGCACCATTGCACCCCAATTAATTTATTTTTAAAATAGCCACCCATGAAATGAAAACATGGGGAGAGCATAAGTTGGGGACACGCACCAGCGGTGGACAAGTGGCGCCATTGCACCCCAATTTTTTTTTTTTAAATAGCCAACCATGAAATTAAAACATGGGGAGAGCGTAAGGTGGGGACACGCGCCCCCGGTGGACAAGTGGCGCCATTGCACCCCAATTTTTATTTATTTATTTTTAAATAGCCACCCATGAAATTAAAACATGGGGAGAGCGTAAGGTGGGGATATGCGCCCCCAGTGGACAAGTGGCGCCATTGCCCCCCAATTTTTTTTTTTAAATAGCCACCGATGAATTTAAAACATGGGGAGAGCGTAAGGTGGGGACACGCGCCCCCGATGGACGAGTGGCGCCATTGCACCCCAATTTTTTTTTTTTTAAATAGCCACCCATGAAAGTAAAACATGGGGAGAGCGAAATGTGGGGACACGCACCCCCGGTGGACACGTGGCACCATTGCACCCCAATTTTTTTTTTTAATTAGCCACCCATGAAATTAAAACATGGGGAGAGCGTAAGGTGGGGACACGCGCCCCCCGTGGACAAGTGGCACCAGTGCACCCCAATTTTTTAATTTTTTTATATAGCCACCCATGAAATTAAACCTTGGGAGAGCGTAAGGTGGGGACACGCGCCCCCGGTGGACAAGTGGCGCCATTGCACCCCAAAAATTTTTTTTATAAATTGCCACCCATGAAATAAAAACATGGGGAGAGCGTAAGGTGGGGACACGCGCCCCCGGTGGACGAGTGGCGCCATTGCACCCCAATTTTTTTTTTAAATAGCCTCCCATGAAATTAAAACATGGGGAGAGCGTAAGGTGGGGACACGCGCCCCCGGTGGACACCTGGCGCCATTGCACCCCAATTTTTTATTTTAAATAGCCACCCATGAAATTAAAATATGGGGAGAGCATAAGGTGGGGACACGCGCCCCCGGTGGACGAGTGGCGCCATTGCACCCCAATTTTTTTATTTTTTTTTAAATGGCCACCCATGAAATAAAAACATGGGGAGAGCATAAGGTGGGAACACGCGCCCCCGGTGGACGAGTGGCGCCATTGCACCCCAATTTTTTTTTTTAAATAGCCACTCATGAAATTAAAACATGGGGAGAGCGTAAGGTGGGGACACGCGCCCCCCGTGGACAAGTGGCGCCATTGCACCCTAATTTTTTTTTTTAAATAGCCACCCATGAAATTAAAACATGGGGAGAGGGTAAGGTGGGGACACGCACCCCCGGTGGACAAGTGGCGCCATTGCACCCCAATTTTTTTTTTTAGCCACCCATGAAATTAAAACATGGGGAGAGCGTAAGGTGGGGACACGCGCCCCCGGTGGACAAGTGGCACCAGTGCACCCCAATTTTTTTTTTTTTTTAAATAGCAACCCATGAAATTAAAACTTGAGAGAGCGTAAGGTGGGGACACGCGCCCCCGGTGGATAAGTGGCGCCATTGCACCCCAAAATTTTTTTTTTAAATAGCCACCCATGAAATTAAAACATGGGGAGAGCGTAAGGTGGGGACACGCGCCCCCGGTGGACAAGTGGCGCCATTGCACCCCAATTTTTTGTTTTTTAAATAGCCACCCATGAAATTAAAACATGGGGAGAGCGTAATGTGGGGACACGCGCCCCCGGTGGATAAGTGGCGCCATTGCACCCCAATTTTTTTTTTTAAATAGCCACCCATTAAATTAAAACATGGGGAGAGCGTAATGTGGGGACACGCACCCCCGGTGGACACCTGGCGCCATTGCACCCCAATTTTTTTTTTTAAATAGCCACCCATGAAATTAAATCATGGGGAGAGCGTAAGGTGGGGCACGCGCCCCCGGTGGACAAGTGGCACCATTGCACCCCAATTTTTATTTATTTATTTTTAAATAGCCACCCATGAAATTAAAACAGAGTGAGAGCGTAAGGTGGGGATATGCGCCCCCGGTGGACAAGTCACGCCATTGCACCCCAATTTATTTTTTTTACATAGCCACCCATGAAATTAAAACATGGGGAGAGCGTAAGGTGGGGACACGTACCCCCGGTGGACAAGTGGTGCCATTGCACCCCAATTTTTTTTTTAAATAGCCACCCATGAAATTAAAACATGGGGAGAGCGTAAGGTAGGGACACGCGCCCCCGGTTGACAAGTGGCGCCATTTCACCTAAAAAAATTTTTTTTAAATAGCCACCCATGAAATTAAAACATGGGGAGAGCGTAAGGTGGGGACACGTGCCCCCGGTGGACAAGTGGTGCCATTGCACCCCAATTTTTATTTATTTATTTTTAAATAGCCACCCATTAAATTAAAACATGGGGAGAGTGTAAGGTGGGGATACGCGCCCCCAGTGGACAAGTGGCGCCATTGCCCCCCATTTTTTTTTTTAAATAGCCACCCATGAAATAAAAACATGGGGAGAACGTAAGGTGGGGACACGCGCCCACAGTGGAAGAGTGGCGCCATTGCACCCCATTTTTTTTTTAAATAGCCACCCATGAAATTAAAACATGGGGAGAGCATAATGTGGGGACACGCGCCCCCGGTGGACGAGTGGCGCCATTGCACCCCAATTTTTTTTTTTTAAATAGCCACCCATGAAATTAAAACATGGGGAGAGCATAAGGTGGGGACACGCGCCCCCGGTGGTCAAGTGGCGCCATTGCACCCCAATTTTTATTTATTTATTTTTAAATAGCCACCCATGAAATTAAAACATGGGGAGAGCGTAAGGTGGGGATACGCGCCCCCAGTGGACAAGTGGCGCCATTGCCCCCCATTTTTTTTTGTAAGTAGCCACCCATGAAATTAAAACATGGGGAGAGCGTAAGGTGGGGACACGCACCCCCGGTGGACGAGTGGCGCCATTGCACCCCAATTTTTTTTTTTCAATAGCCACCCATGAAATTAAAACATGGGGAGAGCGTAAGGTGGGGACACGCGCCCCCGGTGGACACCTGGCGCCATTGCACCCCAATTTTTTATTTTAAATAGCCACCCATGAAATTAAAACATGGGGAGAGCATAAGGTGGGGACACGTGCCCCTGGTGGACGAGTGGCGCCATTGCACCCCAATTTTTTTATTTTTTTTTAAATAGCCACCCATGAAATAAAAACATGGGGAGAGCATAAGGTGGGGACACGCGCCCCCGGTGGACGAATGGCGCCATTGCACCCCAATTTTTTTTTTAAATAGCCACCCATGAAATTAAAACATGGGGAGAGCGTAAGGTGGGGACACGCGCCCCCGGTGGACACCTGGTGCCATTGCACCCCAATTTTTTATTTTAAATAGCCACCCATGAAATTAAAACATGGGGAGAGCGTAAGGTGGGGATACGCGCCCCCAGTGGATAAGTCGCACCATTGCACCCCAATTTTTTTTTTTAAATAGCCACCCATGAAATTACAACATGGGTAGAGCGTAATGTGGGGACACGCACCCCCGGTGGACAAGTGGCGCCATTGCAACCCAATTTTTTATTTTTTTTAAATATCCACCCATTAAATTAGAACATGGGGAGAGCGTAAGGTGGGGACACGCGCCCCAGGTGGACAAGTGGCACCATTGCACCCCAATTAATTTATTTTTAAAATAGCCACCCATGAAATGAAAACATGGGGAGAGCATAAGTTGGGGACACGCACCAGCGGTGGACAAGTGGCGCCATTGCACCCCAATTTTTTTTTTTTAAATAGCCAACCATGAAATTAAAACATGGGGAGAGCGTAAGGTGGGGACACGCGCCCCCGGTGGACAAGTGGCACCATTGCACCCCAATTTTTATTTATTTATTTTTAAATAGCCACCCATGAAATTAAAACATGGGGAGAGCGTAAGGTGGGGATATGCGCCCCCAGTGGACAAGTGGCGCCATTGCCCCCCAATTTTTTTTTTTTAAATAGCCACCCATCAAATTAAAACATGGGGAGAGTGTAAGGTGGGGACACGCACCCCCGGTGGACAAGTGGCGCCATTGCACCCCAATTTTTTTTTTTAAATAGCCACCGATGAATTTAAAACATGGGGAGAGCGTAAGGTGGGGACACGCGCCCCCGATGGACGAGTGGCGCCATTGCACCCCAATTTTTTTTTTTTATAAATAGCCACCCATGAAATTAAAACATGGGGAGAGCGTAATGTGGGGACACGCACCCCCGTTGGACACGTGGCACCATTGCACCCCAATTTTTTTTTTTAATTAGCCACCCATGAAATTAAAACATGGGGAGAGCGTAAGGTGGGGACACGCGCCCCCCGTGGACAAGTGGCACCAGTGCACCCCAATTTTTTAATTTTTTTATATAGCCACCCATGAAATTAAACCTTGGGAGAGCGTAAGGTGGGGACACGCACCCCCGGTGGACAAGTGGCGCCATTGCACCCCAAAAAATTTTTTTATAAATTGCCACCCATGAAATAAAAACATGGGGAGAGCGTAAGGTGGGGACACGCGCCCCCGGTGGACGAGTGGCGCCATTGCACCCCAATTTTTTTTTTTAAATAGCCACCCATGAAATTAAAACATGGGGAGAGCGTAAGGTGGGGACACGCGCCCCCGGTGGACGAGTGGCGCCATTGCACCCCAATTTTTTTATTTTAAATAGCCACCCATGAAATTAAAACATGGGGAGAGCGTAAGGTGGGGACACGCGCCCCCGGTGGACGAGTGGCGCCATTGCACCCCAATTTTTTTATTTTTATTTAAATAGCCACCCATGAAATAAAAACATGGGGAGAGCATAAGGTGGGGACACGCGCCCCCGGTGGACGAGTGGCGCGATTGCACCCCAATTTTTTTTTTTAAATAGCCACCCATGAAATTAAAACATGGGGAGAGCGTAAGGTGGGGACATGCACCCCCGGTGGACACCTGGCGCCATTGCACCCCAGTTTTTTATTTTAAATAGCCACCCATGAAATTAAAACATGGGGAGAGCGTAAGGTGGGGATACGTGCCCCCAGTGGATAATTCGCACCATTGCACCCCAATTTTTTTTTTAAATAGCCACCCATGAAATTACAACATGGGGAGAGCGTAATGTGGGGACACGCACCCCCGGTGGACAAGTGGCGCCATTGCACCCCAATTTTTTTTTTTTTAAATAGCCACCCATGAAATTAAAACATGGGGAGAGCGTAATGTGGGGACACGCACCCCCGGTGGACACGTGGCGCCATTGCACCCCAATTTTTTTTTTTAAATAGCCACCCATGAAATTAAAACATGGGGAGAGCGTAAGGTGGGGACACGCGCCCCCGGTGGACAAGTGGCACCAGTGCACCCCAATTTTTTTATTTTATAAATAGCCACCCATGAAATTAAAACATGGGGAGAGCGTAATGTGGGGACACGCACCCCCATTGGACACGTGGCACCATTGCACCCCAATTTTTTTTTTTAATTAGCCACCCATGAAATTAAAACATGGGGAGAGCGTAAGGTGGGGACACGCGCCCCCCGTGGACAAGTGGCACCAGTGCACCCCAATTTTTTAATTTTTTTATATAGCCACCCATGAAATTAAACCTTGGGAGAGCGTAAGGTGGGGACACGCACCCCCGGTGGACAAGTGGCGCCATTGCACCCCAAAAATTTTTTTATAAATTGCCACCCATGAAATAAAAACATGGGGAGAGCGTAAGGTGGGGACACGCGCCCCCGGTGGACGAGTGGCGCCATTGCACCCCAATTTTTTTTTTTAAATAGCCACCCATGAAATTAAAACATGGGGAGAGCGTAAGGTGGGGACACGCGCCCCCGGTGGACGAGTGGCGCCATTGCACCCCAATTTTTTTATTTTTATTTAAATAGCCACCCATGAAATAAAAACATGGGGAGAGCATAAGGTGGGGTCACGCACCCCCGGTGGAGAATTGGCACCATTGCAACCCAACTTTTTTTTTCTGTCAAAGATCTCTTAAACACACACCCTCAGCACGGCATGCACACCAACACCCATAGCACTCTTGGAAATGTGATTTTCAGGGACATGCCCAATTGCTATGTGGGCTAACAGGGACATGTCTCCTCTTTTGTCTCCAATGGTTTGACTCACGGGGACTTCATTTTAGGTCCCCACTGTGCTAGATGTCCCACCGGTGTTGGTGTGCTGTCCACCCCAAGTCCCCAGAAAGATAGAATTGCAAGAGCACACACACGCGCACCATCAGTAATGATGGGGCCTGGGACTAACAAAATAGGCAGGGCCCATCCCCTTAGGTGGGGGGGCAGTTTGTCAGAGGTGGGCATCGCTGTGGATTATGTGGGTGAACAGCATGATGGTGAGGGTGTGAGAGCGAGAGCAGGGTGAGGGTGTGAGTGTGAGAACAGGGTGAGTGTGTGAGAGCAGGGTGTGAGTGTGAGAGGAGGGTGAGTGTGTGAGAGCAGGGTGAGAGTGTGAGAGCAGAGTGTGAGTGTGAGGGTGTGAGAGCAGGGTGATGGTGTGAGTGTGAGAGCTGGAGTCTATGTACCTGATCAGTCTCCAGCCTCTCCTGCTCCTGCTGTCCTTTCTCTGCACCACACGCAGCAGCTGTAAATAGCTTCTCCGCCCACAGCTGCTGCTCCCTCTCTCCCCAGCTGCTGCCTTCCTTGCACAGCCTCTCCCTGCTGCTCCTGCTCCAGCCATGCTGCGCACATTTACCCGGACAGAGAGAGAGAGAGGGACCCGGGGGGCAGGCAACACATTTTGAATAAAGCACTGATCGCAAGCCAATCAGAGCTTGCAGACCGGCAGCCAATCAGGAGCTGCAACTGCGGCCGTTCCTGATTGACTGCCTGTCCTCAAGCTCCGATCAGCTTGCGGCAAGCTCCAAATTGAAAATACTGCCAGCACATGTCCACTACACTGCTTCCGCTGCTACCCGTGCCCCCTTTCAGTCCGGGCCCAGGACTATAGTTCCGGCAGTCCCCCCCCAGGTGGCGGCCTTGCACATGTGTATAGGAAATGGTAAAGTGAATGGCTGGGGGCCAACTACAATGTTAGATCACTTAAAAAGGAAAAAAAAAAAGTTCTATATCATCAGTGTTATTTTTCTGCTGTGCCTCTGAGTTTTTGAATGGGGTCCCCACAAACTAGTCTATGTCACTTGGATGCCCAATGTTTTTTTGCAACCCCTATGTTTTGCATTCAGTTGATTCTTTTCTTACCTATATGCTGGTTTCTCTAAAGAAATTGAGCCTCCCTAGGCAGACATTGGGTGGCTCTCTGTCTGTGGGACTTCTGTGCAGGGACTTGGTGGAGGTGGAACTAGTTCCACCTACCATTAGAGGTGACGGAACTCAGTTCCACCCCATTCCTGCCCACTTTAACCCCTGCTTCCCCTAACCCTCCCTCACCACAGCCTAAATCTAACCTCCCCCCCCCACAGCCTAAACCTAACCCTCCCTCCAAGGCATGGGAATCTATATGGGCCAAACCTGTGCCTAACTGCATCTGAATATCTTCAAAGCGCTGATCTAGGAGGGGCATCATAAAGGGAGATCTGTATCAAACAAAGTCTGAATCAATCAGCTTCTGTCATGTTACAGGCTGTGCTTGAAAAATGACAAAAGCTGATTTGTTGGTACTTTATCTCTCTCCAAGGCTTGATACATCTCCCCCCTGTCTGATATCTCTTTAGCAATGAAAGGAGGTGGCAGCGTTTTAGATGCATCTGGTGCCTCTAAAGCTGACCTTGCAGATGAGGAGGGAGTAACATTATGAGAGGACGAATTTTGTTTGCCTGCTTTGGCTAAAGAGGTGAGTTGTTTGGGCACCTTGGATTTATCAACAAATATATCCATTCTCTAAGACAGGGGTTCCCAACCACGGTCCTCAAGGCACACTAACAGTCCAGGTTTTAAAAATAGCCAAACTTGAGCACATGTGACTTAATTAATTTTTCAGTTATTTTGATTTAACATCTGTGCTCAAGCATGGATATCACTAAAACCAGGACCGTTAGTATGCCTTGAGGATCGAGGTTGGGAAACACTGCTCTAAGAGAAGGCTAGAAATAGTTTACAACATGTCACCAAAGGTATTTGGGAGTGGTCCCAGTCAGAGAGTAAAAAGGACAATGATTGGGCCCAAGAAAATGCTAACAACCTACATTGTTATAGGAAGGGGAACATCACTCAGGCCCCTATTTACTACAATCCGAATTTAAAATGCGGTTGTAGTGTGATATTTTCGAGTAAATTAGCATTGTGAATTTAAGAAATATCACTTAGATGTACTAACATCGCATGCAGGGACAGAGCTTGCGATAAAGTGCTGTCCCTGCGATCCCTCTTCACACACTTCTCATGGTATTTCTCGCAAAAAGTACCCCATGATGGTGCCTGCACCATCAGCTATCACTACTCCCACCCCCCGCTGCCTTTTTTTTTTACAGTGATTAGCTTGTGGTCTATTTAGGCCACAAAGTTGATCACAGGGGCCAGCTCCCGGCTCTGCTCTGCCTGTCAGTGTTATAGCAGAGCTCCCATCCGGTATTTTTTCACAATTCCTCCTTAGTAAATTTGAAGAAGATAGCATTATTCATTATGGCAAATGTGATCTGCTTGCTAAACAAATGCAAATTAAAGGGCTAAGAGGAGTTTTTACCAAAAACTGCTCCAAAAAACCTTTAATACATTTCAGTGAATTAATACATTTTAGTGAAACTAAAAAGAATAAAAAGTGTGTGAAAACACAAGTTTTAACTTTTTTTTAACTAAAATAGAGTCCTCAGTGAAAACATAAAAAAATAAATATGAAACAACAGACAAGAATGACAGAATACAGTTATTATAAAGACTAACCACTAGGTGGCGTGAAAGTGCCACTCAGGGACCAATACAACAAATGTTAGACAGGCACAGACAACAATGCAATTATTACAGAGATGAACCCCTGGTTGGTTAATGAAGCTCAAAAAGAAAACCATATAGCAATTAACAGTAAAGGTGCGTACACACGTAACGATTTTGTTACCAATAATTTTCTGAACGATTTTCTGTCAGATTTTTGAAAGTGTAATGAACAATTTTTTGAACTACAAACTATTTCTGTAACTTCCCTTAATGAAAATCGTTCAATTGGTCAGTCAGAATGAACTACAAACGGGAACGCGCATAAACGATAATCGTTCATTGTTATAACAAAGAAACTGAACAATTTTTTCAACGATTGAACAATAATGACGTCATCATAGTTAAATCGATCAAAAAATCGTTACGTGTGTATGCACCTTAACTGATGAAAAATAAAGTAGCCCAGTTAATTTTACAGTACAAAATATATTTATACTGTAAAATTGACAACCAGCAGCCCAGTGATGCACCAGTGTACATAGACAATAATAGAATAAACAGAATACAAAACCTGGCTATGGTCAGTCACAAAAAGAAACACAGGTGTGACAACAAATGCACACACTAACTATAAAAAGATGGGGAAATTACAAAAACAAGAAATATAAGCCTTATCCTGAGCTAAGGTAAGCTCGTCCCCGTTATTAATATCAAGAATGTCAATTAATGTCCACATGAAGGAAAGGTCTCAGGAGAAGGTGGTAAGTATAATTGCCATGGGAAACGATCCTCCACAGGGGCCAAAATGCAGAACAGGTCCATAAACAATTTGAAGGAGAGATAAAGGTGGCTGTGGTTGCTGACAGCTGTAGCACAAGGAACTGAGCGGAGAGCGGGCTAAGCTGTGAGAAGTAGAAAAGGAGAGAGAAACAATAGTGAGGGAGAAAGCAGGACAAAGACTGGAGTAAGAAACAAGGGAAAAGGGACAACAGGGCACAGAGAGGGAACAGATGCTGGTGAGAGACACGATCAGGACCATCGATCCAAGGATACCAGGTATGCAAAGGGAGAGTGAAAAAGAGAGAGAGAGGGATGGAGGAGAGAGGAAGGGAAATAAAGAGATAGAAAGAGAGGGAGGGTGGCAGAGAAGTCATAAGAGAGGGGGAGAAAACGAGAGGAATGGGGGGGGAGACAAAGGGAGCGATACAGACAGGAGGCGAGAGAGGGAAGAACGGAGGCAGAGAGAGGGGGGAGGGAGAAAGTGAGACAGAGGGAGGGAAAGCAAGATAGAGGAAGAGGGGGAGAGATGGAGGGAGGGGGGGATCCAGGGAGAGAAGGAGGGATGTAGGGGGATAGATGGAAAGGGAGGGAGGAGAGAGGGAAGAAGAGACAAAGCGCACAAACACTACCTGTTGCAGCATCAGGGCAGGCTTCTTCTGATAGGAGCAGGCACTTCACCAAAATTAGGCTCCGCACCCTAACAATTCACCCGCAAATCATGGCATTATATTAGTGAGGGAGCAGGGATTCCAATGTCAGCCACGGTCCATCAGTGACTGAGTATGCTGTAACTGCGGCCAGAGAGGGTCCAGAGTGGCCTGGACTGTTTGAGGCAGTGTGGTGGCCCCTGGGTGCCTGCCCCATCTATAATCTGGCCCAGCTGCAGCCAGTAACGATGCTTCAGCACCCTGCATTGTGTAGAGCTGCCCAGAATGTCTGGGCAGCTCTCCACTTTCTCATAGCTGGTAGACCCACCCCCTCATGCATACCCTCCAACTATACCGTTTTAGCCGGTACAGTACCGTTTTCTAATGGTCTGTACCGGCAAACGGGGCTGTACCGTTTTATACCGGGTTGGTACACTCACCAAATTTGTTAAGCAGCGCTGTTGGGACACAGGACTCCCGAGTGACAGCCGACCTCCGTGCTTCTCTGCTCTGACCGCCAGCGCCGGTATACAGAACATGCAGTATATTACTGCAAGTTATAAACTAGCCAGCGCCCGATGCCTCCAGCCCCTATGGACATGCCCCTTTACCCGTGACCACGCCCCTTTATCTGTGGCCACGCCCCCCATGTACCGGGTTCTTACTGGGAAATGTTGGAGGGTATGCTCATGTGATGTTGCATATTTGGAGGAGGCACAGGGCGGCAGTGATCCCTGCTCCGGCACTGATTAGGGAAGTAATATATTAATGACTAGCTGAAGTACCTGGTGTTGCCCGGGTTTAAATCTTCCGACCGGGACCCCAACCACTCCATTAGGCATCCCAGACCAATTGCCACCCCTTTGTGAAGTTTTCATCCAGATCCATCCAGTGGAAGGCCCAGAATAAGCTCTTTGGGTCAAAGTTCTGCCCAGCGTACACCAACCAGAGGTTCAACCGGGACCCTAACCCCCCATAAAACTTGGCCAGGATTCAACTAGACCACCTCGTGTTGGTTTCTTCCCAATCGGTGTATATAAAAGATTGTGATCCATTTCAAAGATATATTATTTGCAGCAAGTCTCTGAATGTAAGTAAACAAGAGTTGTTGATGTATGCTTCAGAGGCCTGCATTGTTTCACCCAGCTTGTATGTTTATGCAGAAATGCCTGGTGTACAGACCTATAATTTATGGCCCCAACTCCAATTGAGTGCGCAGCACTGTTTCCAGATGCGATAAGTTAGTGTAGGCAGGGAAAAGTATCTATTTCCCGAAAAGCTGTCATCGCAAAAATGACAGCTTTTCAGAATAGATACTTATGGAGAGATGGAATGATGAATTCCACCTATAATTAGCTAGAACTCCATGAGAGTTCTAAAGCTAATTATCTCCAGAGAATTTTTATGTTTAATGAATAGGCCCCTGAGAATCTATATGCATTTAAGGCATCATTGAGGTACAAATTATCGTTATTATTAGTTTAGAACTGTAATTCTCTCTGTGGTAAGAGGACGATAGTGAGCCATGGATTCTGTGTTAGGCTGGAGGGATCTGCCAACACAGGGAAGAAAGAGGAGAAGTGATCACACCTAAGGGCTGCCTTGTGTAGAGCCCAGGTAGGGCTGAGGAAGCAGACCAATCAGGCTGCCAGAGGAGACAGTCTAAGTAGGACTCTGGTAGCCATAGAGCCCAGTGTGCTTGGAGGCCAGTGTGCAGACCTGCAGGTGACTGGGAGGCAGGCCCGCCAAGAGCCGTGGCCACGCCCCCTTGCCGAGTAAAAAAAATAAATATTTGTTGTCACCCCTAGGTGGGTTTTTGGGACCCCAGTCAGTTTGAAAGTCTTTTCTTACCTATATGGTGCTTTCTCTGCAACGGGGAACCTCTGAGGAGTTTGAGCCTCACTGGGCAGCATCTTCAGCCCGTATTCAGTATTCATGTAGGAGATAACATTGTCTGGAAGATACCCGTTTACGTAGAAATATAACCCATGTCATCATCATAACCAAATAATATATATTGTAGTAACAGCTTTTGTGCAGGAAAAATGTGAATTTCACTGATCAAACTTCTGTGTCTCTCCAGGCTCCCGTGTTACTCCAGACCCCCCAATGTCTCCATCCCCAGGCTCTCTGTGTCTCTATCTCCAGGCCTCCATATTTGTCTATCTCAGGGCCCCCTGTTCTCTTTCCATCCCCAGGACCCCCTGGGTCTCTCCATCCTCAGGCCCACCTGTGGCTCTCAGCCTTATTCCACCAGCCCCAGTGTGCATCTCTCAGCCCCATTCCCCCAGCCCCAGTGTGCATCTCTCAGCCCCATTCCCCCAGCGTGCATCACTCTGCCCCAGTGTCTCTCAGCCCCATTCCCCCGACCCCAGTGTGTCTCTCAGTCCCACTGCCCCAACCCCAGTGTGTCTCTAAGCCCCATTTCTCCGTCCCCAGTGTGCGTCTCTCAGCCCCATTCCCCTGGCTCCAGTGTGCATCACTCTGCCCCAGTGTGTCTCTAAGCCCCATTTCCCCGACCCCAGTGTGCGCCTCTCAGCCCCATTCCCCCTGCCCCAGTGTGCATCTCTCAGCCCCATTCCCCCTGCCCCAGTGTGCATCTCTCAACCCTAGTGTGTCTCAGCCCCATTCCCCCAACCCCAGTGTGCGTCTCAGCCCCATTCCCCCAACCTGTGTGCGTCTCTCAGCCCCATTCCCCCAACCCCAGTGTGTCTCTGCCTCAGTGTGTCTCTAAGCCCCATTTCCCCGACCCATGTGCATCCCTCTGCCCCAGTGTGCAACTCTCAGCCCTGTTTCCACGACCCCAGCATGCATCACTCTGCCCCAGTGTGTCTCTCAGCCCCATTCCCCCGACCCCAGTGTGAGTCTCTCAGTCCCACTGCCCCAACCCCAGTGTGTCTCTAAGCCCCATTTCTCCATCCCCAGTGTGCGTCTCTCAGCCCCATTCCCCTGGCTCCAGTGTGCATCACTCTGCTCCAGTGTGTCTCTAAGCTCCATTTCCCCGACCCCAGTGTGAGTCTCTTAGCCCCATTCTCCTGGCCCCAGTGTGTCTCTAAGCCCCATTTCTATGGCCCCAGTGTGCGTCTCTCAGCCCCATTCCCCCTGCCCCAGTGTCCGTCTCTCAGCCCCATTCCCCCTGCCCCAGTGTGCATCTCTCAACCCTAGTGTCTCTCAGCCCCATTCCCCGAACCCCAGTGTGCATCTCTCAGCCCCATTGCCCCAACCCGTGTGTGTCTCTGCCTCAATGTGTCTCTAAGCCCCATTTCTCCGACCCCAGTGTGCATCCCTCTGCCCCAGTGTGCAACTCTCAGCCCTGTTTCCCCGACCCCAGTGTGCGTCTCTTTGCCCCAGTGCATGTTTCAGACCCATTCCCCCAACCCCAGGGTGCATTTCTCATCCCCATTTCCTGGGCGCCAGTGTACGTCTCTGCCCCATTCCCCCAGCCAGTGTGCATCAGCGTCATTTTCCAGCCCATGTCACCCCAGCCATGTGTTATCTCTAACCCCCCCAGCCCCCCGTGCAGTCAGCTCCAATCCTCCACAGCCCTGTGCAGTCAGCTCCAACCATACCCCCCTGCCCACTGTGGTCAGCTCCAATCCCCCCCAGCCCTGTGCAGTTAACTCCAACCTTCCTCCCCAGCTCCCCTGTGCAGTCAGCTCCAATCCCCCCCTCAGCACTGTACACAGCTCCAATCCCCCCATCACTGTGCACAGCTCCAATCCGCCCCTCCCCCCTCAGCACAGCTTCAATCCCCCCTCCCCCCTGTGCACAGCTTCAATCCCTTTCCCCTGTGCACAGCTCAAATCCCACCTTCCCCCCTCAGCACTGTGCACAGCTACAATCCTCCCCTCCCTTCTTAGCACAGGTACAATCCCCCCCCTTTCCTCCCTGCAGTGGCCGCCAGCACTTACCTCCTGTTCCTGTTTTGCTGTTTGTTGTGGGAAGAGCTGTTGCCGAGCATGCGCAGCAGCTCCCCCGGTGGCCAATTTTTTATTTTTATTTTAAGCAAACTGGGCTAATGGGTGGTCCTGTGTACCCCCGGACCATCCCCCCAGTTTCGCCTATGGCTCAGTGTCTCTCTGGTGAGCACCCAGCTCTCTGGTTTATAACTAGGTACTCTCCTCTCTATGAGGGAGATGTATCAAATGTTGGAGAGAGATAAAGTACCCACCAACCCCCATTCTCTGCAAGGGTCTTATTTTTTTTTTTTTTCCCCTCTTAAATGTACCCCTGTAAAAATATTATCTCTGCATTAACCAGCCTGGGGTTAGTTTTCATTATACATGAACAATCCAGGTCTTGGTCTCCTTGTTATAGTGGAAACCAGCTTCGATTCTTTGGACCTAGGGCTAATTATTGACTTGGGGGGAAAGGATTTCGCTATCCATTATTACTATTATTGTATTACACTGTTCGCTGTATGCAGTAAATGTTTTATCTTGTGCCCATCAATGCTTGTGTAACCACAGTATTACAATGACCATTACATGCAGAAGATGCTTGGAAAGAATGATAGTCAGCAAAACCCTAATGGGGGGCTTCCACTAGACGATTTTAGCAGGCGATTGAATAACGATATCATTATCGTTCAATAATAGTTTACAAATCATTTGCAAATCGTGCAGAAATAGTTTCTAACGACATACGAGCGGGCTCCCGCTGATCATTTGATCGTCTCCTCCATCGAGTGAACATGCTGGTAAATTTCACTTGATCGATTCTATCTCGCTTGCTGATCGCTTACAAATCGTTTGCAAATCGTTTAGAGTGGAAGATAAAATTTCAAGGGAAAATCGTTTAGAGCTTGGACAGAAGTATACTGCTGGAGCAACCTACAGTATGTATCTGAGAAAATCATTAACCTCCCCCCCCAGGTAACATAGAAAGGCTGCTTTCCATTATAACAGGGATACAATGAGCATGGGGTCTCTGCTATAACCTTACCAGTAGTCTATACATACAATGTACTGAGAAAAGTAGAAAAACCTTGGTAAATGAGGGAATAGCTTCTACACAGCTGTAGCTAATCCATTATTTAAGAAAATAACATCCCAGCAAGGACAAGTTAATATATATGAAATGCTGGCCAGGGAAGTATAGAACGATGAGTAGAACGGCTGCAAGATGCTTCCATGACAGTGAATGTGGTGGGATTGTTGGAGCATGTCAGGCAGGAGCTTCAGTGACCAAGACAGTGCAACTTTCTAATGATTCCAGAGCAACGGTATCCAGAGATGATGTCCACATGGAACACAGAGAAAACCATCAAATGACAACAGTGGGCAGATCCTCTATACTTCAGGACTGCGATATTGTGCATTAATAAGAAGTGCATGGCAAATCAGGTGAGCAACTGCTTATCACATTGTGCAGCCGAATTAATGTCAGGTGAGACCTTCATAAAGCAGGTTATTATAGTATTATATTATAGCCGGAAAATGGACAAAAACTGTTGTGTAAAGAAATTGTTTAGATCAAACATTTAACAAACTTGTCTGACGACCATTTTCATCTGTTTTCTGGCATTTAGGAGCAAATTGCCGATTGTCATTTGCTTTCATACCTTACCAGATTTTCATTCCAACCAATCAACTAGGTGGTTGGTTTGACAGATAATCTTTACTTGTGTATGCAGCTTTAGGCCGACGTGGTCAAATGTCGACACACAAAAGGTTGACTCATGATTTTTAGGGTTAGGCACTTGGCGCAGGGTTAGGTTGAGGAATGGGATGTTTAGAGTTTGGCACCAGGGGGCAGGGTCAGGATTGAAATAACTAATTGACCATTTAACAGTTGGCCTTTTGACCCTGTCGACCAATTGCCTACTGTAAATGTTTCAATCCACACCCAACTATTATTCCCACAGCCTCTTACATGCAGTTAGCATGTAACTGTACTGTCGAAGCTGGATTAGTGGCTGAGACGGAATCAGCGTAGAAATTGGCGTGCGCGATGCTATCTTGCGAATGGCAGCTAGACTCCATTTTAGAAACAAGAATCTGCAAGATGCCATTTTGCGACCAGCGCCATTTTGAGTTACAACTCACGAGCTAAGTACAGATGGCAATGTTTTTGATAATCTACCAATGGCAACTGGAAGAACAGCCTCCTGAGAAAAAGTAAATAGAATAGACAATGCACCAGAATACTGTGAGTGTTTTACATACAAATTGGGAATCCCTGTATGTAGACAAGTGTAGTTGTGGCAATTGTAATATAACCCAGACATTGATCTACACCAGTGTTGGCTAACCTTGACACTCCAGCTGTTATGGAACTACATAACCCAGCATGCACTGCTACAGTTTTGCTATTAGGGCATGCTAAAACTGTGGCAGGGCATGCTGGGATATATAGTTCCACAACAGCTGGAGTGTCAAGGTTAGCCAACACTGATCTACACAATTGAATTTGTCTGAATCCTAAACAGGTTTTAGTCCCACACCCAGACAGAATGGCCCCAGATTCACAGCTGGGGGTAACACATTTGCATTGCAGTTTGAAACTGTGAGTGAGGAATGAGATGTGTGTGTGTGTATGTATGTGTGTGCGTATATATATATATAAGTATATGTTAAGTCCATCATAGATAGAATCTCATACATAAACACCGCACATTACGCACAGTTGAGCTGCTAACATGACGCTCAGTAGCGAATGCACAATATCCTGCATGCGAATGCCGTTTATTAGCCTCACGCGCACGCATCTGCCCCAAGTTAACTAGCGTCTTTCTATCAAACACCACATACTTACACATTACATATTTACATACAAGGTTCCATAAGCTTTAAAGTATAAGATTCAAGTTTGTTCATTTATTATAATTGCTGTGAAATAAAGGTTATTTAGTAGCTCAGGTTTAATACATGATAAGTATGCCGTCTTGGTATTATACTGATCTGCACCCTCTGCACAGCTTTCCAGTATCGTCGGTGGGAAGATCGTAAAATGCACTCGCAACTTATGAACCGCAGAGACTTCAAGCACCAAAATGTACATTATAAAACCAACTGTTAGGATTTGCATGAGGCGGGAAACAGAGGCAACCAGCTGTCGGAGGCTGGACTGTGTCTATTTGAATCAAATTGTTAAATGCTCTGTAACAGATGCGTCCCCATTGGGAACCCATGGCATCAGCAACAAGCCTTTCTATTGTGTTGTCTATTTCTGGGGGGGTATAAATGTGTGTGCTCTGACCATGGGTTTCTAGTCTTCTTACTGATTGCTGATTGCCGGAGGTTATCTTGCTGATGCCGGTATCTGGTCCAGAGTGCCTGCGTATGTATAACTGTACTTGGGTCTGTATAATTTCTTTGCTCTAAATTGTACTTAGATCATAACGTGTAATTGACTGTACTTTTACTTGAATAATACTTTGTACTTTGGAACCACAGGTTCAAGGTCTGGAGTCTTTAAGGAAGACGCTATTTTGCGTACGCAGTCATACAGTTAATAGAGGTTTATAGGAAGGATATTAGAAGGTATAGGCAGGAGTGTACAGAGGTTAGATACAAAATCCTTAGTTGGGGGTTGGGGGCTCATAGTGAAGTCACTTACCTGTTCACACGATAAAGTACGGTTATCGATATCTCACCAAAGGGTGGATAGTGGCCACACGCAGTTTTCCCTGCAACCACTCTATGCTGAGAGATCACTATCCGTTATCGTGTGAGTCAAGGTACGCTGACTAGAATCCAGGGACAAGAAAGGAAAAAGTTTGTTTTCCTTTGTTGATAGTATTTTACGCTAAAAGGGGTGTCGCAGTATTGCGCACGCGGCTAAGATGCACTTTTGCGTACGCAGCTAAGGGTACGTCATACGGTTGTGTGGTAGTCGCATCAAAATGTATGTGACCAGTCGCACAATAACGTATACGCATTTTTCGGTTGTGCTGCCACGTGTTTAAACAAAGCCATTGAGTTTACATTATCATTTGTTGCTAATATCTGGGTTAACGTATATTTTTCTGCGCAGGAAAAAAAGTGTGTAACTGTGTTTGTTTAGGGTATAACATGGGACCTAAATGTTAAGGGTATCGTAGGACCCTTAAGTGCTAGGCGCAGGAAGGTGGCCTAGTGACTCGGTAGCAGCATACAGTTTACTTTTACACAGAGCAGGTGTATGGTTTGTTATTTTTGTTAGGGTTTCGGCCCCCAGCGTGATTATAGCGTTCAGTAATCAATGTGTGTGATCTGTTAGGCTTATTTGAACACTATAATTGAACCGCATAATCTTGGCTAGATTGTGATTGTGAGCTGGTGGGAGGGTGGACGAAATCAACTGGAACACAAAGGGTACTTTGCTGCCCCCTAGCAGTTGAAATGTAGTCAAAAAGGGATTTTATTGTATGGGAGCATCTTCCTTCCATAGGTAAGTGAAGGCATCTAGAGGTCCTTCATAGGGTTTGGTGGACACACCCTTTTTCCAAGGAGTCCGCAGGTAAGTGAAAGTATCTTGACTGTCCTTTCACCAGTTTAAATCTTTATTGAAAAACGTAGGAGTTATCTCAAGTTGGGAGCCACGCAAACAATAGAGATGTTAGACAATGATGTGCTGCTAATGGAAGCGCCGCTTGGATCGGCCCGTCGTATTATGCATACAAAGTACGGTACTTATGTAATAAGTTATTGTGATGTATGGTTTAAGATAACGATGAAGAGTGCTAGACTGTTTCCCAGAATTGGTAGCTTTGATAAAAATGTATTGAATAATGTCCAGGACCACATCAGTCTGATGCGGTCTCGAGGTAAGAAGGTAAAATATTATGAATGTTTAAAATTGTGGCAGCATGAAGGGGATGCGTGGCTTAAAAATGTGCAAGCGACACAAACTAGCGTCGCGAACGCATTGCCAGAAAATACAGCCACAGCGCTGGATTGCAATGCGTGCGAGCCGCAAAATGGCGCACACCTGCAGCAAGGTAGCGTTGCGGAAGGTATTGCCAGTAGTTTACACGCACCACCTCCACCTTATGAGGATGGGGGTGCAAGTACAGTTATCGAAAAAACCCATAAAAATGTAACAAGCAATTTGTATCCTCTCTTAAGCAACCATAAAGAAAATGTTCATGATGTGGATGATGAGCCTATCGTAATGTCTGCCATTTCCCATGCTGTACAAATGATAGATGCTGTACCACGACAATCACGAGTGGTGCCGCCATCTCCATCGGTAATAGCAAGGGAAGTGCTAACACCCTCTGCACCCGTAGAGGAAGTTGTTAATACCATACATAGCAGCAACAGATTAAACCCCCAGCCAGGTAACAAAAACAAAGGCAGCAGCGCTGCCGGTCTGCATCCCATTCGGACAATAACTGTTCCGAATGGAAATGCAGATGCGAACGGTGTAGTGCCCACGAGGGAAGTGGTAATGCATTGTCCTTGGACAAGGGCAGAACTAAATTCCATCATAAATTATTTCCCCGATCCCAAAAAGGATCTAGCCAAATGTCAAAGATTTTTGAGGAATTTGGGTAGTTCTCATGAGCCAACTAATAAAGATTGGCGGGTGGTGTTAAGGGCCTGTCTACCACGCAATATCGACGTGACAAAATTTATCACGAATTGTGTATTGGATGGTGACGTTACCTTAACAGACCAAGTAAATAAAGGTAACATTTCCCGCATTGTAACTCAATTGGGTATATATTTTCCAGTAGTAGTTAACTGGAACAAAATTTTCACCATAAAGCAAAAAGAGAGTGAATCTGCAGAAGATTATTGCGACTGGGCTCTGCAGGCTATCACCAAGTACACTGGGTTAGAGGATATTAAATATAGCACTCACCACAGGGGAATGATAGTCACCATACTCATGGACGGTCTTAAAGAGAACCTAAAGACCCGGGTTCAGACCTCGCAGAGTGGCTGGAGGGGAGTCACAATAGACACCCTCATAGAATCTGCCATAGAACATGATAAAAACATCTCAAAGAAGAGAGAGACCCAGAGCGAAAAGTTAATGGCTGTCAGTATCCAAGCTCTGGAAGGAATGACGGTAACATCACAGCCAGCAGACACACCTGCACCCACACACACTCACACCTGAACAGCTACACGCTCTCACTAATCCCATGCAACAGCAAACACAGCTCTATCCCACATACCCTACACAACCACAGGTCCCATACTACCCACAAACTTCATGCCCCCCACAATACCCATATCCCTACCCATACCCACCACCTTTCCCCCCTGCTCAAATCTCACAACAACCCGTGTCTTCATCTGATCCACGAGCATGTTTTAATTGTAAACAAACAGGACATTTAAATAGAAACTGTCCGGTAAAAAGGGTAGGACCCCCAAACCAGAGAGTACCTGGATATCCCCATAAAGGATATGCACAGAAGCCAGCAAATGTCCAACAGGTACCAGCTCCAGTTGTGGCTGTTAATGCTTTATTGGAGAATGATAGCCAACGCTAGGGGTCAGGTCATACCTGTAGTCTACAGATAACGGGAAGTACTAGGGAAGAACTGGTCATGATGGTTGATGTAGCTGGTACTAAATATCCTTTTCTTGTAGATACAGGGGCGACCAGGTCAGTGATAAAATCTCCCGTTAATTTACAGGTGACCAATGAGACAGTACCAACAATGGGTGTAACAGGTAAAGTGAAACATTATCCTTTAACAAAGTCCACAGAGGTTACTATCGGGCCGTTGCATACCAGGCATTCTTTTCTTCTGGCTGCAGCCGCTCCTACTAACCAGCTGGGTAGAGATTTGTTAGGTAAGATGAGATGTGTCATATACTGCACCCCTGATGGTGTATTTCTAGATATCCCAGAGAGAGTTGCGAACGAGGTGCGGCATATGTTGGACACTCCCCAAAGGATAATGTTTCACTCTACCAGTTTAAATGAAAATCCATCTCAGGTAGATCAAATGTTGTCCCAAATTAAAGATTCCCTTTGGACGAAGGATGGACAGGACATTGGATTAATGGCAAACGTAAGCCACGTAATGGTAAATTTAAAAGGCAGTAGGCAAGCTCCAAAAATTCCCCAGTACCCACTAAAACAGGAGGTAGAATTAGGAGTTTTTCCAATAATTGAGCGATTATTGCAACAGGGAATTTTAGTTCGTACAGCTAGTGTAGCCAACAGTCCCATCTTTCCAGTGAAGAAGAGTGGTGGGAGGGGTTATAGGCTGGTACAAGACCTTAGAGGTGTTAATAAGGTAGTAGAAAGCCAATTCCCCGTAGTGCCAAACCCAGCTGTCATTCTTATGCAGATCCCACCAAATGCAACCCATTTCACGGTCATTGACCTCTGTTCTGCTTTCTTCTCTGTGCCTCTCCACCCTGACTGTCAGTATACATTCACATACAGGTGTACAATATACATGGACACGATTGCCCCAAGATTTCATAGACAGCCGCAGTATCTTCTCCCAGGCCTTGCACAACTGTTTACAATCTTTTCAACCTGCAAATGGATCTGTTCTAATTCAATATGTGGACGATTTATTGCTATGTTCTGATTCGTTTACGCCATGTTTGAATGATACTAAACTTTTGTTGCTTCATATCTCGCATACAGGACACAAGGTTGCTAAGGACAAACTACAGCCGTGCCAATCCAGAGTAAAATATTTGGGACACTGTCTAACTCAGGGGTTACGACATCTCACAAATGACAGAATCCAGGCCATACAGAACATGACACTGCCGCAGAACCAGCAGCAAATTCGTACCTTCTTGGGAATGTGTGGATACTGTAGAATGTGGATCCCAGGTTTTTCTATTCTGGCCTTGCCTTTACAGGACCTCATTCAGAGTCGGTCGTATGGGCTACGACTGCAAAATCCGAACGTACGGCTGGTCGATCGCAAAAGTGACGCCCATTCGTTAGCACTGCACCTCCTCTAGCTACCGACTGATCTGATCGAACAAACGAGACAGTCGTAGTCAGGCGCTGTATGCTAATTATGTTCTGATGTTTGCGGCCGTATGTGTTGTATTGATGGTCACATGTCATGTTTACATGGTCTATCGAACAGCTTGTTATTAGCTTGTTGTCAATTATCTAATTAAGAGTGTTTAACTCTTGCTGTTCTTTTTATTCATTTTTTTTAACATGTGTCAATAAACTTTATTGTTTTTTTTGTGGGTGTTTTCTCCGTTCTCGTTTTTTTTCTACATTTCCAAAACAAAGTAATGTTTTTTATCTGTGAATGTACTGTTGCTAATTGTGTTAACTTTAAAAATGCATGTGCATTTTGCGTTAGGATCATTTGCACTCTTATGTTTGCAATTGCACACTGCGTGTTTTATCCAATCAAATCTGACCTTATTTTTCGGGTCACATGTTAAAGGATTGGCCAATAGTGTTTTGTTTGTTTTTTTAGGAAACTGAGTAAATATTTTAGCCAATCATCTTTATTTTACCCCATGTATATTTCATGTTTTCTGAAAAATCGGCCATTGCCATCATGAGAGCAGCGGCCTTTACCCGTCGGGAATTGTTGATTCTTGTCAATATTATGGACAGGCGGATTACGAACACCCAGCCTCCAATTTCCAACCGCATAAAGCGTGCGGCCTATGCGGAGGTCAGGAGAGCCCTTCGCAGTGCAGGATATAGGCGCAATATAGCGCAACTAGAGAGGCGGTGGTCGGATTTGCACCGCCGGTCGCCAGTCCCTTTGGGAAATTTGCGGGCGCGATTACGCAGACGTAAGTATGCGTTTGTATAAATGTTATAATTAGTGGACTGTTAAAAATGTATGTTCCTTTTCCAATTCTTTTATTAAATGTAAACAAACCCTCCTGTATGTTGTCCCTATTGTCCTGAATGCGTAAAGTGTACTTGTATTGTGTAGCCGAAAGTGAAAACTAAACTTAGTTTTTTTTAATATCTTTACATTTTAGAAACACAGCGGAGACAGAGAAAGGCCCGCAGATTTGGACGCAATGCAGGTCCCAACCTGCAGCCCTCCCCCTCACCTTCCCCATCCGCTCAACCCAGCCCTCCCTCCCCACCACCATACTCCCCCAGTAACCCTCCCTCTTCCAAAACTCCCCTAGTATTCCTCCCTCCCCTGCCCACTCATCCCAAATCTCCACTCCTGTCTCCGAGTCCTCAACACAAATATCCCCTGACTTTGAATTTTGCCACTCCATTTCCCCTCCCACCATTCCCCCAACTCCACCTTTCTCCCCATCTCCATCGGAGAGAAAAGTGCAGTGTAAAGAGATAGTTAGGAGCAGCTGCAGCTACATATAAAGAATGAAAATAAAAAAGTGAAGTACATATATATTAGACACAGTGAAGGGTTAAAATGTGTTTCTTACTATGGTGGTGCCCTGGGGCGGATTAGCTGGGTCGGTTTTGGGGGGTCCTGCGCTCTGGATTTGAACCTTAGTATGTTAGGGACCTACCCGAAAGAGGTTACCAGGATATGGTGTGTAGGCCCATAACCTTGGCCATGATTATGCTAAAAACCTCTATTGATTGCAAAATTTTATTGCATTTATATATATTATCAATAATTTGGAGTTGTGCACCTGAGATTTGTCTGTTTCTGTGCCTGCAATTAGTCTCATCAGGTAGCACCTCCCATTTATATGTGTATATATATATATATATATATATATATATATATATATATATATATATGTAGTCAGGCTGAGCAATCTTTTCCATATTCACCATATTAAACTGGGATATAAAGTAGACATGTACAATAATAGCATACAATCTCACCCACACCTTTAGGTTAGAATGTCCTGATGGTAACGGACTAGTTGATAAGTTCTTATAAAATTGCCAAATGAAGAATGGGGCTATTTATAGCAGCATAGTCGTCCTGGTATCCGCTAGAGGGATGTCCCTTGATCAACTCACTGGGTCCTCAATGATGCGGTATCCATGGGCAGCAGACTGGTATCCGACAGAATATATCTCCTTTATGGCTGATAGCTTAACTTCAAAGAACTCAATTGGGACAAAGCAATCAGCCATAAAGGAGATATATTCTGTCGGATACCAGTCTGCTGCCCATGGATACCGCATCATTGAGGACCCAGTGAGTTGATCAAGGGACATCCCTCTAGCGGATACCAGGAGGACTATGCTGCTATAAATAGCCCCATTCTTCATTTGGCAAATTTTATAAGAACTTATCAACTAGTCCGTTACCATTAGGACATTCTTCTAACCTAAAGGTGTGGGTGAGATTGTATGCTATTATTGTACATGTCTACTTTATATCCCAGTTTAATATGGTGAATATCATGCAATTTTAATTATTGTTTATTTTTATTGGCACCAAATTGAATTTTATTATCTACTTATACCATTTTACTAATAGCGCTACTATCTGTTTGTGTTTTCTATTGTATAGGGAGTGACGATCCCATATTATAGTAGCTGCTAGATTAACAGCTCATTCCAGCGCCTGTATATACCTATTTGGGTATTTTCTTTTTGGTTTAAAATCATCCTAGGTTTTTTTTGGTTATGCCACATAGTTAGGGTTTGAAAGTGTTTTTACACCATAAAAGTTTCTACATAATAATAATGTTGTGTGGAGGAAACTTTAGAACACACCCTAACATCATTGTGTCAACCCACTGTTTGGGACATCGAATAATGTTAAATGTTAAAATATGGGTCATTTTTTAGATGATTTTAACCTACAAATACATTTTTCTGTCCACAGATCTAACCAACATACTTGTGGGCATTCGGTAGGAGCTCACTAGAACAAGTGGCCATCTGTTGGAGGCCTACTGCTGCCTACAGCGGATTGTTGGGAGTCGGAGCGGTTTTAGTTTTTTTTTTCTCTTTGTACATTTTTAATTTTTGTTCTTTCCAGTAAAGTTTTTGTTTGAAAAACATTTGTCCTCTTTTTTTCTTTAAAATTAAATGGTGTAATTCTGCATTTCAAATACTTTGTGAACAAAGCTGGGTGCCTTTCCACAGTGTAACTAATACAAAAATGTTTATGTAAACCTTAAGAACATTTGCATTAATGTTTTTTTGTTTGTTTGTTTGGGGTTGCCCTACATTATCCACCTCAAAATACATTTACACAAAACCATTTTTTTGGTAAAACATTTATTAAATAACAAACATGTTGCCAACATGCTTTTAATTGTAAAAAGCATTTCATCACAGAATTACACAAAAAAAATGGCCTCAGGGTTTTCAAAAATTAAATATCTGGCTTAGTCAGACATAAACAACAAAAGCAAAAATCAAACATAATATTTCTTTTTTAACAGACAATTTTTCACAAAAAAAACAAAAATTAACTAAACATGTGGTGGTATATCCGGAAAAATTATGTTAGTTGTCCAAATACAGTACAGGGTATTGCCAATGGGTTCCATTAGTTTTTCAGTTTTGGAAAGTGTTGCGATTGTGGAGCAAAAAAAAATAAAAATTAGGCTCACCTTAAAATACATTTGCTCTAACTGTAAAATTAAAAATTATTACCTAAAAAATCTTGAAACAACAGAATCGCATCTGGCCCCCCCCGACAGCATCACAACACCTTCCTCTGGGGGGGCCATCCTCTGGCAAGGCATCCTCTGGCTGCATGGGTACTCGACTCCTTATTGCAATGTTGTGTAAAATCCCACACAGGACCACAATGCGAGAAACCATATCCGGCGAGTACATGAGTGCACCACCAGAGTGATGGAGACACCGGAATCGGCCCTTTAAAAAGGCCAATACAGCGCTCCACCACCTGCCTGGTGGCAGTAAACGCGGCATTATATTGAGTTTGTGGCCCTGGTGTGGGATTAAAAATAAGGAGTCAGCAGCCAGGGCGTGCAAGGATATCCACTGTCACCTGATGGAAATGGGACACCAAAAGATCCATAAATTGTCAATGAAAACATGTTTACACTATTCCTATAGCTACATACTGGATTTATACTTACCAAGAAGCCACGCATCACCAGCTTGCAGTGTGCTTAATTTTGGCCAAATCCCTGAATGCTGGATCACGTACGCATCATGGTTGCAGCCTGGAAATTTGGCATTCAGGGAGAGGATCTAGAGGGAGGCATCACATAGCACCATTACATTTAGCGAATGGAAATGTTTACGGTTCCTATAGAATTTGTTCCCTGCATGCAGGGGGCTGAAGTGCTATGTGAGTGCCATCCACTACCCCTATGACGTGTGGAAATCCTGCAATCTCAAAAAACTTCTGCTTTACCACATCAAGGGCTTCCGTATCCAAAGGCATACTAATAAAATGTGCTATATGATTGAGAATGCATCTAGCACACGCCTCAGGATCCGTGAAAATGAGGGCTGGGAGAGGCCACCCACCAGCCCCACAGTGGTTTGGAAGGACCCTGAGGTGCAGAAATATAACACCGCCAACAACTGTGTAAGTGGTGTGATTGCTGTAGGAATGTGAATCTGACTTTCTAGATCATTATTTATTATTGAGAGTGTCTAGGATATTTGGAGGCAGGCGATAAGTGGTTACAACCACATCATCAGTGATACCAAAAAGGGTGACACGTGTTCTATATCTTGGCCCTTGCAAGCCTCCTATGCCTAATCCCAGGAGGCAAATAGGGATGCACGGGTAACCAATCCAGGGATGCGCTCACATCTAGCCCAACCCACGCAGTGATTACAGAATGCAGGCAAGGTGTGCTTTGTACATAGGCAAATAGGGATGCACGGGTAACCAATCCAGGGATGCGCTCACATCTAGCCCAACCCACGCAGTGATTACAGAATGCAGGCAAGGTGTGCATTGTACGTAGGCAAATAGGGATGCACGGGAAACCAATCCAGGGATGCGCTCACATCTATAAAATAGTCTTCACAAGCACTTTTCTTCATGCTCTCTCACAAGTTTGGAAAATGGCAAGCGAGGAGCATGGTGGGCAGAGGCCAAATGAGGCAGGTAAGTGTTAAACACATTTTGATAAAAACACAAGAACAGTTCATATTTTCCAAAAATTCATTTTTTATTTATTCTAAATTTAAAAATATTGTAGGTGCTGGGAATCCAATACCACCACTAGAGGAGGAGGAGGCGGGGCCAAGCAGGCCAAGGCCAAGAAATCCTCCGTTTCAAGGATAGAGCTTGAGACATTGGTGATCATGACAATGGAGAACCTTGTCCATGCCCCAAGAAATATGGGGGCTGGAGCCAAAGACAGGATTTGGGAGGAGATATCCAGGGCTGTTAATGCTGTGGGAACAACCCACAGAACCATGAAAGTCGTGAAAAAATGGTAAGAAAATGATATTGTGAGTGTACTGAAGTCAAAATCGAGATCTTAATTAAATAAACTAACCCTTAAAAAATGCAACATCACATTGTCAGATGGACTGATTTCAAGTACCAGTTGAAGAGGAAGCTACGGAGTAGGGTGGACCATGGTGCGGGGACAGTTGGTGGTCCCATCCCTGAGGAGCTGACCTTGACGAGGTTGGAGACGTTGGTTCAGGGATGTGTGACGGAAGAGGAGATAGTCGGCATGGACACTGACATGGCCAACTTCAACGCTCCACATGTGCAAGAAGGTAAATATTTTTTGGAAGCAAAAAAGTATAAAGCTCAAACGTGTATGCGTTTTGTTTTTATTTTGTAAAAAATAGTTGTTTTTTTATTCCAGACTCAGAGGAGGTAGTGCCTGCTCCTGAGGTCAGGTATGGGTCAAGCACAGATGGAGACTGCAGGGGAGGATCCAAGTACTCCATCTGGGGACCCTGTGGAGTCTATTCCAGGGCAACCATCAGACCGAGCAGTGCCTCTCCTCACCAGGTTGGTCTCCCAAACTCAGGAGAACAGATTTGTTTTTCTGATGGAGACCTCTGGTGAGGGTGGCGGTGGCCCTGGAGACCATTGCTGGGGCCATAGATCGTTTGGCCAATAACCAGGAGCAGGCAAACCCACCTGCCATGATGGAGCGAGACTCCCTTCCTCCCAGGACCACCACCTCTGGCAGACCAACAGCCACCCCCGCAAGTATGGAGAGCCCTATGCCTAGGCCTGAGGAAATCCCATCTACCTCTGGCCAGGCCAGTCGGCGTGTTACACGCCAGTCGGCTGTCCGTAGCTTACCTCTTCCTCTGAGCCGGCCCAAACGACGAAAGTAGCCCTGGATATCTCCTCCTTCACCTCTTGTCCAGTCCCCATATTTCTTGTCACCAATGTCTCAAGCTTTTTTTTCTTTTTAAATTAATTTATTTTTAGAATTGTGTTTTTTATTTTTCATTTATAGGCAAATGTTGCCATAACAATTGTAAGTAAAATTGTGATGAAAGGCTAATTTCCTAAAAATAAAAAAATTTCATTACAAAATGTCTATATTTAACTATATCAATGTATACATGGTTTAAAAAGTATGGTATCTGAAAAGGCTGCTACGCAAAACACAATGTTACATGTTTTTAAAAATGTCCGAACAAAATAAGTTTAAAAAGCACAAATAAACATGTGTTACGAATTCCCTAATGCACACGCAAGTGAAATTAGTTACAAGGTAATTAGCAGTGTTAATAGTTACAATGCACCAATCTTAGCTGCTTGGTTTGTGTGGTTCCAATTAGAAACATCACAAGTAACATCGGATTAATGATTGTACTGTTGTGGCTTACGGACGCTTCTTGCCTACCTTAGCCTGGACGATCATCCTGTTCGTAGAGTGACGTTGTCATGCATCCGCAATTCATGGTCGTACGAAGCATATAATTGATGCACTCCCCTAAAACGCCTGGAAACGCTACGACCGACTCTGAATGAGGTCCTTAGTCTCTTCCTCAAAGCCCGATCGTGTCATACACACAGAGAAATCAGAGCAGGCTTTCCTTAATCTTAAGGATAGTCTGACAAAAGCACCTGCATTGGGAATACCTGATTATGAAAAACCTTTTGATTTGTATTGTACGGAAGCCGATGGTTGTGCTGCAGGTGCCCTCACCAAAAACATGGTGATGCCAGTAGGCCCGTAGAATACTACAGTGCCCAATTGGACACTGTGGCAAGATCACTCCCCACCTGTTTGAGAAGTGTAGCAGTAACGGCTCTATTGGTGAGTAAAAGTGAGGACGTAGTATTGGGCCATGATATGATTGTGTACACTCCTCATGCTGTATCTGCTCTGCTGAACTCTGCCCAAACCAGACATGTTTCTTCAGCTAGGTTTACCAAATGGGAATTAGCTCTAATTGCACCTGCAATCATCACTGTTAAACGTTGCAGTACGCTGAGTCCAGCAACGTATTTACCATATGTACAACATGATGTACAAAGGGTGGAAGGGGACAAGTTGCTGGCGGGAGGTGAGTTCAGCGGACATAATGATGCACATGATTGTATGGAATATCTAAATCAGACCTTTACTGCTAGACCTGACATACGTGACACACCTTTAGAGAATGTAGATGTGACTTTTTACACGGATGGGAGTTGTCATAGACAAACAGACACAGGTGAGTTATGTACAGGTTATGCTGTTGCAAATGACACAGATATGGAAGTTGAACCTCTTGGTCCTCCTCACTCAGCCCAGGTGGCAGTTAGTAGCACTAACAAGAGCGTGTGAATTGGCAGCAAGCAAGTCTAACATTTACACTGACTCTAGGTATGCGTTCGGGGTGGTGCACGATTTCGGGGCTCTATGGCGTCTGAAAATTTTTTATGACAGCAGCAGGCACACTAGTTGCACACTCCAGACACATAAAACAATTATTAAAAGCAATTCAACTGCCCAAAACAGTGGCATTAATTAAATGTAAAGCCCATACATGTGAAGATGATCCAGTGTCACAGGGCAACAACAGAGCTGATGAAGCTGCAAAATGGGCAGCAGGATTAAAAATGTTGTTTTCTCCAACTGAACAAATTATGTCTTTTCAAACAATTGACATGCTGAAAGTAATTGAGATGCAAAATTTGTGTTCAACTCAGGAAAAGTCCATCTGGAAGTCCAAGGGATGTGGGCAAGAGTCCTCCGGGCTCTGGAGGGACGGACAAGGTAAGCCAGTAGCCCCCAAAGCGTATTACCCCAGCCTGGCTGAGGCAGCCCACGGTCTGACTCATCTGGGAAAGCAAGGTATGTGTAAATTGGTGAGGGCATACACGTGTGCAACGGGTTTTTCTTCCTAAGCAGAAAAGAGAGCAATTTCCTGTTTGACCTGCTTAAGGAAGAACATAGGGAAAGCGATCCCTACCGAACTATCCCACATTCCACCGACTGATGAACCTTTACCTTTCCAGGTAATAAATTGATTTCATCCAATTACCACCCTGCAGGTACCTTAAGTATGTGTTAGTGTGCACTGACGTATTTTCCAACTGGGTTGAGGACTACCCAGCGGCCACTAATACTGCTGCGAATATAGTTCAGGAATTTGTATGCAGGTACGGTATCCCTAAAATCATCGAGAGTGACAGGGGTACTCATTTCACAGGTGATGTTTTTCAAAATGTGTAAGCTGATGGGTATTAACAGCCGACTTCACACCCCCTACCGACCGCAAGCCAGCGCCAAGGTAGAGAGGATAAATGGGACTATTAAAAATAAGTTAAGTAAAATCATGGCAGAGACTGGACTAGGATGGCCAGAAGCGTTACCATTGGTTCTACATAGTATAAGGACCATTCCTAGACCCCCTCTAAATTTGTCCCCCTTTGAAATACTGTTTGGTAGACAACCTCATTTGATTATAAGTCCACAGGAAAACTTTAAGGGTAACAACGAGGTAACTGTAAGGTATCTTATATCAATGAGTAAGCAGTTAAAACAACAGCAGCAGAAACTGAAATTGTTGTCCAATGATATGCCTGAAACTAACTCATGATGTTGAACCAGGACAATATGTTATGATCAGAAATTTCTTGCGTTCAGGTTGTTTGACTGATCGGTGGGAAGGTCCGTACCAGGTGCTGCTGACAAGTACTACAACTTTGAAGGTGGCTGAGAGAGATACCTGGGTCCATTCTACTCATTGCAAAAAGGTCAATCAACCGGTGGAGAAACATGTCGGAGACAAGGCTGATAACGTGGACCTGTCTATCGCGAGCTTGTTCCGGGAGGATTGAAAAGGTCATAGTGAGATACCTGAACTAAAAGAAATTTGCAGGTCTTTGTTGTGACAATGGACTGGCCTGCTGTGTTCATTTTCATATTCTTTTCCAGAGTTTTCACCACTCTGGTTGGTTCGGGGATATCCGGTTTCTGTGACGGGGGACCAATTGAGGAGATGCGAGCTGATGGCAGTGCTGATGGAGTGGAGTCAGGAGGAGTACAATGCCAATCAGGGGAGTGTCTGACCAATCTTAGTACTGTTATTGTTAAGAGAGCTATAATTCCGGATACTCGGGGACGGTGTGGAGGTTTATCGTCTGAAGATTTCTGTGTTTGTGAGCTTTGTGGGTCCCTAGTTGATGAGAACTGTATTCAACGGTGCCAGCCTAAATATAACCCATATTGGGGTGGGTATCCTTTAGAGGATTATCATAGCATGGTAGGCAAAGTGTTAAATCAAACTGATTGCTGGGTGTGTTCACATGTGCCACAGGGACAGCATAACGTAGGGTTGGTGCCATTTCCGCTGAATATAACGGAAATTTTAGAATTACAAAAAGGGAAAACATTGGATGGAAAATTTCTCTCATCCAAACCACCTCATTTCAAACTCTATCAATTTGAAGTAGATAGATCACTTTTGTGTTTAAACCTAACCAACCCCAATAAACACGGGAGTTGGGAAGTGACGGGGAATAATCAGATGATGACCTTCTCACAGAGAGCGGATAATGAGTCCATAAACCATGATCTGTTACGTTCAATTAAATCTAGTGGGAAACATTTTAGGTACCGGTATACATTGAGTTCCACCAAAGAAATTATTGGTAAAGTACCAGATGGTTATTGTGCAAAAATAATACAACCAGAGACTTGCATGTACCAGATGGAAGACCCTGAGATAGGATTGTTTGCAAGGGAAATGTGTTTAAGGATAATGATGCATACTATTCCTTTTGTTCTCCCCGATAATGTGTATTTTATATGTGGAAGAAAGGCGTATAAGTGGCTCTCCCCGAGTTCCGAAGGTTTGTGTTACCTGGGAAGAGTAGTCCCAGAAGTTATGACCCTCACACATGTTGAAATGCTTGGTATCCATAAAAACACACCATCACCATATCTTCACACGCAGTATGAACACAGAGGCAAACGAAATATGATACCTGGTGACGTGCATAAAGCCACTCAGTTAATTAGTGAGACAACTGGCTTTCAAGTTTTAGTCGCACTGGATCCCACCAGAATCGCTAGGGGTACATTAAATTTTAGATATATTCAGGAACTTGCTAAATTAATAGATAATATCACCAAGATGTATGATGACACATTCAGGTATACAGGGAGAGAATTGCAAGCATACAAGAAAGAACTGGTGCAACACAGACTAGTGTTAAATTATTTAACTGCTGCTGTTACTGGAGGGTATTGCGTAACTTTGGCCACCCAATTTGGAGTGAAGTGTTGCACCTATGTCACCAATGATACCAGCGACCCCAAAGAGGTGATAGACCGGAAGATGGATGAAATTCTGCAGCTAAATTGGGAGTTTCGTAAGAACCATAATGCTTCAGTGGCTGAAGTAGGGGAGAAAATAGAAGGATGGGTCTCATTGTTGAACCCAGTGAAATGGTTCTCAGGCCTAGGGGAATGGGTCCAGGAAGTGATCGCCAGCATAGGCAAATTCTTGATCCTTATACTGATTGTCACCATAGTAATTGGCCTATGTGTCCGGTATGTTCCTATTGTGTTGAAGTGTGGAAAATGTAAAAATAGAGTAAGACCAAAGAACGAAATTATGGATGGTGGTCAGTAATGACAATATGAATACTGAGGTAAATATAGAACTGCATTACAACCCTGAACTAGGAAATACCATCATCTAATGTATTATATTTAGACGTGCATAGAATGTATTATTGAAATGTTACTTTTGAAACACCTCAGATAATGTAAAGTCTCAATTTCCCTTCAAGACTGCCTTTATAGGACTGGTGCATCCCCACATCTTTCACATGATCTCCCAAGGTCCGTGGTGTGCGTATAATGGTAGTTTTATGTCCCCTCCTAGAGACACTTATTGATGGATTAAGAACCACCTTGTGCCATCCCCTAATAACATTAAGTAATATATGTATGTATGCCTAAAATTAATTTTAACATCAGGATGTGATAGCATGTTGTTCACTATCAAAGGATGGACTGTCGAAGCTGGATTAGTGGCTGAGACGGAATCAGCGTAGAAATTGGCGTTTGCGACGCCATCTTGCGAATGGCAGCTAGACTCCATTTTAGAAACAAGAATCTGCAAGACGCCATTTTGCGACCAGCGCCATTTTGAGTTACAACTCATGAGCTAAGTACAGATGGCAATGTTTTTGATAATCTACCAAGGGCAACTGGAAGAACAGCCTCCTGAGAAAAAGTAAATAGAATAGACAATGCACCAGAATACTGTGAGTGTTTTACATACAAATTGGGAATCCCTGTATGTAGACAAGTATAGTTGTGGCAATTGTAATATAACCCAGACATTGATCTACACAATTGAATTTGTCTGAATCCTAAACAGGTTTTAGTCCCACACCCAGACAGAACGGCCCCAGCTTCACAGCTGGGGGTAACACACTTGCATTGCAGTTTGAAACTGTGAGTGAGGAATGAGATGTGTGTGTGTGTGTGTGTGTGTATATATATATATATATATATATATATATATACATATATATATATATATATATAATGTTGAGTCCATCATAGATAGAATCTCATGCATAAACACCGCACATTATGCACAGTTGAGCTGCTAACATGACGCTCAGTAGCGAATGCACAATATCCTGCATGCAAATGCTGTTTATTAGCCTCATGCGCACGCATCTGCCCAAAGTTAACTAGCGTCTTTCTATCAAACCCCACATACTTACACATTACATATTTACATACAAGGTTCCAAAAGCTTTAAAGTATAAGATTCAAGTTTGTTCATTTATTATAATTGCTGTGAAATAAAGGTTATTTAGTAGCTCAGGTTTAATACATGATAAGTATGCCGTGCTTGGTATTATACTGATCTGCTGATTGACGGAGGTTATCTTGCTGATGCCGGGATCTGGTCCAGAGTGCCTGCGTATGTATAACTGTACTTGGGTCTGTATAATTTCTTTGCGCTAAATTGTACTTAGATCATAGCGTTTAATTGACTGTACTTTTACTTGAATAATACTTTGTGCTTTGTAACCACAGGGTCAAGGTCTGGAGTCTTTATTAACTTTGCATACACAAAATAGTGTCATCCTTAGAGGTTTATAGGAAGGATATTAGAAGGTATAGGCAGGAGTGTACAGAGGTTAGAATACAGAATCCTTAGTACCCAAGTTAAAACTAATATTTCCCTCAACTGAGCTGTCTGTTGCACTTAAAGTCATTGCACTATTACCTATTGCGTGTAACTAGATGCTAGATGAGATGTACAGTCTAAACATTTGTGCAGAAGTAGAAATACACAAGAAACAGGTGTAAAGGAATTTATTTCAATAGGAAACAAATGTGCAATACTAAATGCATTACTAAAGTGTAAAAAAGGTCTAAAAGTAAACAGATATCCAACATCACAATAAAGCAACACAGTCTGGACATATATAGAAGACAAAACAGTTCCTACATTACACAGAGACACAACAATAATCAATAAAATGATGAACTACAAAGAGATGGGAAAATTACACCAGCAATTAATACTGTATGGCACATCTATGTGTTAACACAAAAATGCCAAAAAAAACCAAACAATAAAACAAATACATAAAGTCACGTTAAATACAGCAAGTTATCATCATGCCTAAATTACTCTGTTAGGTTTTAGCCTGTATGCAAATATTGTTGGTTTATAAATGTCCTAAGAGACAAAATATTTGTAGACCTCGAAATCTTGATTTAAGCTAAATAACAGACCTGGAAATTTATGTTCAGACACTACACATTATGTGCCCTTATCCGGAACCAGTGCCAGAGATGGAGAGTATTACCCTATGAGATGAGCAATGATGTGTAATAGGTATCACAGCTTACATACTAAAACACAACAACACTAATAGATGCACAGAACAAGAACTAAATCCCTTCATGTCACATCAATGTCTGTCCAGTAGCAAAATACTTTTGCAGACTCTGTGCAGATCTCCTCTGTGATCTCGCTCGCAGTGCCCGGACGTTTGGTGGGCGCTATCCCAGAAAACGGGCATGTCGTGAATCAGGCCCTGTGACCACTAAGACAAGACCACACACCCTGATCTCTACTGTACACCCCAGTCTCATATTCCTTACACACAGCCAGCTATAACATTATGTATTGTACTTCCAAAAAAAACCCAGATCACAGTGCTTAGCTACTACTGGTGAGGCTGGGTAACCCAAACAATACTCACTTTACTCACCTATGAATGGTCTTCCCTACATGACCTCCTACTTCTGCCTGCAGCTGGCTGGCTTGTATATACGTACTTCATTGGAGACTGGCAAGACATTGGCGGGATCAGTAAGTACTCCCTTCTCTCAAGGACAAACCTTACTTCTGACATGGGATGACAACAGAAGTTTTGCTGTGAGTAAAAGTTCCGCCACCAAGCCTCACCGGAGGACATAGAGCATTTTTTATAGATCTCAATATAAAGAAAAACAATAGAACAAAGAACTATCAAATGTTACAATCAGGGTGATCATTGAGTTGCATTTTGCATTATGCTAATGAGAGCATTACATTTAACCAAGAACCTAATGGTAGTTAAGTACATGGATAACTGTGGTGATAGCAGACAATTGCTGTATGAAAATATATACATACTACAGTCGCAAAACAACTAGGATTCAATGCAAATCTCCCTTTCCTTCTCAATCCATGCCCATACACCAGACTGCATGGACAAAGCAAGAAATAATCATGGCTTATAGGTAGGTTTTCACATTAGCAATAAAAAAAAGGTTTAACTGTAAAATATTCAAGATTTTGCTGAAAATTAAAAAATATACAGTCTATACACATTTGATTAAAATCCCAAATTGTAAAAGAATGAAACATTTTTTTTTCTTTCTGAGCTTACAAAACATAGATACATAGATTACAGATCTGAGTTTGCTTTTTCCACAACAAACCAGCGGGAGAACTGGAAACACTTACAGTACGCTGCACTGCCATCTGCTGGTGAGTTCAGATACACTGTGGTATGTAATTTAGTGCAAACAATGACAGTACAACACAATACAATGTAAACTGCCACATTCATCCACACACTACCAGCGAAAAGCCTGCAGCAACCAGAGCCTTGGTAACATCAATGGTTCCTAATGAACGGGCCGCATTCCCTTGACTGTCCAATCAACCCACAAAATTGCCCCATAAACAGTGGATGGGTGATGAGTCCACTTTAGAGCCAACTTTCGTTATCAAAAAAATCTTGAAATACTTTTTTCAGCTCAATAGGCAACTAGTGACGAATATACTTTATACTAGGAGTGTAATAAAACTATAAACATATTTCTGAACACCATAGTTTTGTGGAGTTCAATATTACAAAGCTGTGGCGGATTATCCATCAAATTTATACAAATGGTTTCATTTTTTAATATAGGTAGCAAGTAAAAACTTTGGTAAACTACAGTATACAAGTCACGGAAATATCAGAGTTCACCCATCAAGCTTATAAAAAAAAATTGAGCAAAATTTACTGTTGAATAAATTTTGTTGCTTCCAAGTCCTAGTCCGTAGACAATGTAATGCATATACTGGGGGACCTCTGGTGGACATTTGGTTGGGGTTTACTCGGCAACACAAGCTCCGTCCGCTCAGAAATGTAGACCAATTTCTCCTCCTGTAGGCTACACGCGCTATATCTATTATTTCCCGCACTAGAGCCTCCTGTACCGCTGGTGCTTACACCAGGGACATAGTGTGAAGTGGCTGCACCACTCATTTGTTCGAAGGACTTGCTGAATACAGCTGTTGCCGTCCGCGCAAGACTATGGTTGCCGGGCTTGGGGAGAGACTGACTGGTTGTCAGCGTAAGCCTCTTAAGAGACACCAACTCCATGTTCTCGCTCATGGCCCTCTGGTTCTGCTTCCTGCTGAGATGCTCACGACAAGAATCTCCCCCAGAATCCTTTTCTTTACCCCCAGCTCTGACTCCAGCAGGTCTCCTCTGAGCCTTTCCTAAGGGGGGTCTGCTGAAACTACCACTGCTGCTGTGAGACAAGGCAGACTGGCTTGAGTTAGAAGCTGCCCTTGAACAAAAACCTTCGTCCACCTCAGCGATTTCTGCCAGTTCCTCCTGAAAGCTCAAATCTGCAGAGTCTGGAGGAAGAGATGATAAAAACAAAAAGTTAATATCAGATTCTGTGTATAAGACAAACGTGGATTCCAATAAGTAAAGAGAAGTCCAAAGCAAAATCATTTGGTGTCATTCAGAGTTTAAACCACTTATAAAACTAGCAGAGATTAAGAAAACTAATGTGCATAAAGGTGGGAAAAAAGTCACAGAAACATGCAAGAGTTATGAAGAAAGTTCAGTTGTTAATCATGCAACGAAGAGTAGATTACACCATCATCCAAGGATGTTTAATTTTTTCCCCTGTCCAAGCACATAAGAGACAAGCCAAGCGCCATACTGATTTATTGCAACACTACTTTGATTGAGAATTTAAAGGGCTAACAAGTGGAAAGGTCACATGATGCACACTGTGACTTGTATGCCCTAACTGACTTATAACTCTGTTGTTTGTGCAACATTATAATATGTAATATTATGAGGACTGAGCTGCCAAGAAATGTAAATGCATTTTACAGGCATTCATACGTATTAGTATAAGAAATAGCCTTAGACGCCCAGAATTGAAAGCATGCCTGGGTACCATAGAATTTCTTTTGCAAGTATGTGTGCAATTATTTTTGTGTTTACATTTACTGTACACACACGTCAAAATTGATTTATATGATGCTTTACATTATTTTAGTCTTCCAATAATCCACAGTGGGTAGTGGCATTATGGGACCCAGCATGGCTGAGCTTGGTGTATAGTGCACTAAAACAGATAGACATGCACGCTTGACCTAACTCACTTAGAAGTACATAATGTAGTGTGCGCACCCATGCATTGTGACCATTTCACTTGCAGGTACCTTGGCGCCCATCTACCAAGTGATTTAACACTGCACTCTGCCAGGTGATGTTATTCCGTCCTCCAGCAACCTCCTTACAGATTTTTGCCTTCTGATCTCAGGCATTGGCTTGCCATCTGTCCTAGGTTCTGAACCATTTTCCTGCCCAGCCTGTATATGCTGAGCATCATTCTCTGTTAGGGATTTCACTCTCTCCCCATTTCCGGTTCTGTCTCCGGACACACTTGTGACACTTATCTCAGGTATGACAAGGTTGCCCAAATCTGAGGGGTCATTATTAGTGTCATTTTGCTCTAAATGGGAAAAGAAAACAAAATACAAGACAAAAAAAAAGAAAAGATGGCAGCTGAAATGATAATGGCAGGACCAGAGAAACAAATAAAAATAATGTAAATGAAGTTTGACACAGATGTTACATGAGTAATGAACAAATTTAAAGCTGGGTACACACTAGGTCGGCGGGACGATTGATAAGTGTACACACATTTACCAATTTGTCTGCCCAATGTGCCAGGCTTGACCGCACAAATGGGCGGGCATGTAAATCGTCCGCCCAGTTGAGTTGTCAATCAGCGCCGGGTCCCCGCAGCAAGTGTACGGATGATCGGCAAGTCGCTCGTACACACAAGCGGATGACCGATATATCTTTCAGATATTTAGGCCATCTGCTGTGCTGCATAGCAGATCAGATATGTCTGAACAACGTCGTTCACGGACATATCCGCTGTACACATCCGGCAATGCACTATAGATATATATCGCCCGTTCAACAGAACGGGTGATATATCTATCAGTGTATACCCAGCTTTAGATCAGCAAGACTTTAGTTTGGATGAAAAGTTTGTCAAAACAGTGTCTGAAAATCGATGGAAAATACAAATACATGATTTGTCTGACAAAATAATAATGAAGCAAAGTACACAAAATTCACTGCTTTCTATAACTAACGAGGACCTTACTGGATAACTGTAGAGCCTGCACATGCAGAAAAGAAGGTCACTAACAAATACAATATGGAAGTACAGACTGAGTCTCCAATGAGTCTCTTTAGCATAGTGACACCTTTTGCTTTCTGATGGTTCACTGTACACAAACTTTGTGTAAGACACACAATTATTAAAAATATTGTATACAATTACCTTCAGGCTTTGTGTATAAGGTGTATATGAAACAAATGAATTTCATGTATGTACACAAACTTTGTTTGAGCCACAAAATTACTGAAAATATTGTATAAAATTACCTGCAGGCTGTGTGTATAAGGTGGATCATACATGCCTACCCCTCCTGGTTTTTCGCGGGAGGCTCCCGATTTTTCGGGTAACCCCCTGCACGCACCCCTGGAAGGGTAGGCATTTCTCCTGCATTCTGCCCACTTCCTAGTGAAGTGGGCAGATTGAGGAGAATTTCTGCGGCGATCGCAGGTCTCCGTGCAAGTGGTAGGGCTTAATGATGCGATTCTACACGAATCACGTCATTTGGCCCTGTCTCCTATGTTAGGTTTAGCCAATCGCGTCAATTTTGCCGTGAGGGGAGAGGGGCTTAATGCCACAAATTGTTAGGCCCTCATTATGGTATGCATATATTCCAAAATACTAAATATGGCATTCGGTATGATTCAAATCCCGGTGGCAGCAGCCCGACAGAGGAGGAAATCCTGATCGTCCTAAAGGTAAGTATAAACTAACCTAATTCTACCCCCTAACCCTAACCCTCCTTTAGGGTGCCTAACCCTAATTTCCCCCCCCTGTGCGGAACCCTAATCCTCACTCTAAGTGCCTGAACCTAACCCCCCTTTCCCGCCGCCTAACCTAACCTCCCCTCCCCCCAGGGGTGCCTAACCCTAACCCCCCCTTCCCCTAGCCTGACCCTAACCTTCCTGAACGTATACCCTAAATATGCCAATATACAAAATACCCCTGGTCCCAAGCATTTTGGATATGGGGATTCAACCTGTAAAACAAAATCACATAGAGAATGGTCGAAACCTGGTTGACCTGTGGGGTATAAAGCTCATTTTAACTTTATGACTTTTGCAGAGACTCTAGATTGTAAATCAGCCAGCAGGGCCCCCTTTGTCAATCTATTAAAAGCCAGTCTTGTTTTATTACCATTTTTATTACCATTTCTGTTTACAATTGTAAAGCCCTGTGGAATATGCTTAAGTCTTAATATAATTAAGCCTTAATAAATATTTGCCTTTTGAGAACAGGGCTAAAAACAGAAGGGTAACAATTACCTAGCCAACCACAGTGAGCTGCACCAAGTCAGACATAGATATAGTTTAAAACCACTAAATCAAAAATATAATAGTTACCCTCTGTATAAAGGCTATTCATGACAGTGACAAATTGATTGAAATATACATTGAGCTATTTGATATAGTAAGTAAATTTGCAGCAAGCTATTATGTGCTATTTTCTAAAGACAGTGTCCTTTTACCACATTAAGGACAAGAAGTCTGCAATAACAAGAGATATGGTAAGAACTTACCTTTGTTATCTCTGTTTCTACGAAGTCCATAGGGTCCACAGGGTTGACCTTGGGGTATAGCTGGATCTGGATCCATGGGCACCACGCAGTTAAAGCTTTGCTGCTCCCAGGATGCACTTGGGTCCGTCCTCCTCTATACCCCGCCCCGGTCACAGGCACCTCAGTTGGTAAGCAGCTAAGGCCGGAGGAGGAGACTAAACAGAGAGAAGGACGACTGGAACACACAAGAAACCATACTCACAGAAATGGGAGACGGAAAACCGGTGACCAGCCACACAGCCCATTTGAAGCCAGGTGCGTCAGGGCGGGCGCCCTGTGGACCCTATGGACTTCGTAGAAACAGAGATAACAAAGGTAAGTTCTTACCATATCTCTTGTTTTCTACTTCAGGGTCCATAGGGGGTCCACAGGGTTGACCTTGGGGATGTCCCAAAGCAGTTCAACTAAGGGCGGGGACGCTCCTGTGCTGAAAGGAGTACCCGGCGCCCGAAGGATGCATCCTGAGAGGCGAAGGTGTCAAACGCATAGAACCTCAAAAACGTTTGAATTGAAGACCAAGTGGCCGCCTTACACAGCTGAACAGCGGAGGCGCCACGTCTAGCAGCCCAAGAGGGACCCACAGAACGAGTGGAATGAGCCTTAACAGAGGCTGGCACAGGTAAACCCTCCTGTGCATAAGCCTCACAAATAACGGAACGAAGCCAACGGGCGAACGTTTGCTTGTTGGCAGGCCAACCCCTCTTGTGAAAACCGAAGAGGACAAACAAAGAATCCGACTTCCTAACCGAAGCAGTCCGATCCACATAGATTCTAAGTGCCCGGACTACATCTAAGGAAGCCTCACCAGCTGAAAGATAAGGTGACTGAAAAGCTGGCACAACAAGTTCCTGATTAATGTGGAACTTCGAGACCACTTTGGGCAAAAACTCAGGACGAGTGCGGAGCACCGCTCTGTCCTGATGAAAAATCAGAAAAGGAGGGCGACAGGAAAGCGCCCCCAACTCTGGCACCCTCCTGGCAGAAGCAATTGCTAGGAGAAAAACGGTCTTGAACGTCAGCCACTTGAGGTCCACCGCCTCAAGAGGCTCAAAAAGATGACCCTGCAAGACCCGTAGCACCACCGCCAAGTCCCAAGGAGCCACAGGAGGCACGAAGGGAGGCCGTATCCTGAGAACACCCTGGAAAAAGGTGTGAACATCCGGTAGTGTAGCAATCCGTCGCTGAAACCACACGGACAATGCAGACACATGAACCTTCAGAGAGGCCAGGCGTAAGCCGAGGTCCAAACCTGATTGAAGGAACTCCAAGATTCTGGAAACCCGGAACACCTGAGGATCATAGTTTCTGGATTCACACCACTGAAAGTAAGTGCGCCACACCCTGTGGTAAATCCGTGCGGAGGCAGGCTTGCGTGCCCTAAGCATGGTACCAATGACTGAAACCCCTAGACCTCAAGACGGCTGTCTCAAGAGCCACGCCGTCAAAGACAGCCGACCCAGATCCGGGTAAAGGCAGGGCCCTTGAGACAACAGGTCCCGACGCTGAGGAAGAAGATACGGAGCGTCGATGGAGAGACACCTCAGATCGGAGTACCAAGGACGTCTGGGCCACGCCGGAGCAACCAGCACGAGCGTGCCGCCGTCCTGCTTGAATTTCCGCAGAACCCGAGGAAGTAAGGATATCGGAGGAAACAGATACGCCAGGTGAAACGTCCATTTCACTGACAGCGCGTCTACCAGACTGGCGCCTGCGTCTCTTGTCCTTGACCCGTAAACGGGCAACTTGTGATTGTGACGGGAGGCCATCAAGTCCAGCTCCGGCAGCCCCCACCTGTCCACGAGTAGCTGAAACACCTCTGGGTGAAGCGACCATTCCCCGGGATGCACGTCGTGACGGCTGAGGAAGTCCGCCTCCCAATTGAGGACTCAGGGAATGAAGACTGCCGAGATCGCTGGAATGTGACACTCCGCCCAAGCAAGGATGCGAGACACCTCCGACATTGCTGCCCGACTTCGAGTTCCTCCTTGGTGGTTGATATACGCCACCGTGGTGGCGTTGTCGGACTGCACCTGAACCGGCCGTCCGTAAAGAGCGGGACCGGACGACTGCAGGGCCCGATAAACTGCCCGCAGTTCCAGAATGTTGATGGGAAGAAGAGCTTCTTCCGCAGACCAACGACCCTGAAGTGACAACGAGCCGGTCACTGCCCCCCAACCCCGAAGACTGGCATCCGTCGTGAGCAGGACCCAGTCCGGGATCCAAAAGGGACGCCCCTCGATCAGATGAGCTGTCTGAAGCCACCAAGCCAAAGACTGCCGAACCTCCGGGGACAACACCAGCAACTGAGAGCGGATCCGGTGAGGTAACCCGTTCCATTCCGATAGAATCAGCCCCTGCAGAGGCCAGGAATGGAACTGGTCAAATTCCACCATGTCGAATGTTGACACCATGGAGCCCAAAACCCTCATAGCCGAATGGACCGACAGGCGGCAACTGCTCAGGCAACTGTGTATCCTCAGCTGCAGGGAGGAGACCTTCTCCGGGGTCAGGAAGATCCTTTGCTGCCGAGAATCCAGCAGGGCTCCCAAATGAACCATCCGCTGAGATGGAATCAGGGAGGACTTTTTCCAATTTATCAGCCACCCGTGCGCTTGCAGGCAAGCGACCGTCAAGTGGAGATGATGAAGCAGTACCTCCGGGGAACTCGCCAGCAACAGGAGGTCGTCCAGATACGGTAGTAGCCGTACATTCTGGTTCCGAAGATGTGCGGCCATGACCGCCATAATCTTCGTGAACACCCTCGGTGCCGTGGAGAGACCAAAGGGTAGCGCCCGGAACTGGTAATGGTGTTGAAGGATAGCGAACCTCAGATACCGCTGGTGCGAAGGTGCTATCGGAACATGGAGGTAGGCGTTCTGGATATCCAGGGACACCATGTAATCCCCCGGTTCCATCGCTAGAATGATGGAACGTAACGTTTCCATCCTGAACTTGGGAACTCTGAGGAATTTGTTCAGAGACTTCAAGTTGAGGATAGGGCGATGAGAACCATTGGGTTTCCGCACCAGAAACAGAAGAATAGAACCCCGTCCCTCGTTGTAATTGAGGAACGGGAACAATGACCCCTGCTGTCAGCAAGGACTCTATAGCTTCCTGAATCTGTAAAGACTTCGTCGTATCCTGAGAAGGACTCGTGCAGAAAAACTGGTGGGGCGGTCTGTGCCGAAAAGACAGGGCGTACCTCTGGGAGACCACTTCTCGAACCCAGGCATCCGTGGTGGTATTGTGCCAGCACTGGGCAAATAGAAGAAGTCGGCCTCCCACTCTGGGGTCCCCCAGAGGGAGGCCCGTCCCATCAGGCAGAAGGTTTATCTTCCTGCTTGGAAGAAGGGCGCCTGGCACTCCAGGGCTGCTTCTTGGGCTTAGAAGCGGCCTTGGTCGTCGACTGCCTTGGGAAGGACTGACCTTTTGCCTTGCCCTGAACCCGAAAGGACCGAAAAGCAGAGCTCCGTACCTTGGTAGGAGCAGAAGCCGAAGGGAGGAAGGCTGATTTAGACTTAGCCAGAGTGTCCACAATTTTGTCCAAGTCAGGACCAAAAAGCAACTCCCCATTAAAAGGTAAGGCCTCCAGTCCCTTTTTGGAGTCAGCGTCAGCTCTCCAAGACCACAGCCACAAAGACCGACGCGCCGACACAGCTGCAGCCGACACCCGAGAGGTTAGCAGGCTTGCGTCTAACGATGCCTCCCCAATGTAGGAAGCCGCATCCCTCATTTGACCTATCAACGCTCTCTGGATCTCCGGAGCATCTTCCGGAAAGGTATCCTCCAAAGCATTGGCCCAGCTCTCGATGGCCTTAGCCACCCAAGAGATGGCCATGGACGGACGGGCCACCGCCCCCGAGAGAGAGTAAATAGACTTCAAACAAGTCTCCACCTTCCTGTCCGTGGGATCCTTCAGGGAGGAGATCGACGGCAAAGGCAGCGTAGCGCTTTTAATTAAGCGGGTAACGTGGGAATCCACCGCTGGAGGAGTTTCCCACTTCCTGCAATGAGCCTCCGGAAACGGATAGTTCGAAGCCAACCGCTTCTGCGGTTGGAACCTCTTGCTGGGCAACTGCCAGGCCCCTGCCATATGATCCGTCAATTGATCGGACAGGGGAAAAACCGTCGAAGCTACCTTGGCCTTTTTAAAATTAGGGTATTTTGACCTGGGGGCGGGCACATCTTCCTCAATGTGAAGGATGGCCCGCACCGCCCTAACCAATGCCGGCACATTAATGGAAGACTTAGCCTCCATCTCCTGGGCCCCGGCATCCGAGTCAGAGTCTTCATGGATCTCCCCGTCATCCGAAGACACGTCCGTGTCCGTGAACTGAGCCGCCGGTGAAGCCGGAACGGAACGCTTGGACGCCCGTGGGGGCAAATCACTGTGCAACATATGCTGAAAAGCCGAGGACGAAGCCGCCAGACTCTGAACAGAGCTGGAGAGGACGTCCACCCAAGGCGGGGGTACTGCCTGAGGATACCCCTGAAAAGGTACCATCGACTGCTGCGGCACGGTGGGGGTTTGCACGTATACCGGCAAACCCGCATAAGGACCCACAGTCTGAGACCCGGGAGGAGACTGCACCAGACGAGTCACACCCGGGGAACGGGGCATGGTAGGCTGGGGCAACGCCCTAGAAGGGGCCGCAGTCGGGACCGCAAGTCGGTCCGCGATTGACGCCAGCACTTGCGTAAACATTGCCCACGGAGGATCCTGCGCCACCGGGGGTTTAGAGGGTCCAGGTACCAACTGGCACCGCCCGCACAGACCGTCCTCAGACAATTCTGCCCCGTCAACCCCTGCCGAACAGCGTCGGCAGGAAAACAACACAGGAGCCTCGGAGCGCTCATTCCCCTCATCAGACATGACACAAACTTTTTTGCAAAAAAAGTGTCTCACCGAAACGAGGAAAGGCGTACAACACCCACGCACTCCCAAGTATGCAACCCAAACAGCCCACAAACTGGTACTGAGGAGCACACCGCAGTATGTGACGGACCTCACAAATACGTAGATTTATATAAGTGAGGTACACAGAAAGAACACCCCTCCCCCACGCACCTGCGGGCCGTAGGAGAAGGAAAGGGATAGGTAAAAAGCTGACAGTAAGTAGAAAATAAGCACAGACAGCAGCACTAGCAATAGTCACATACCATGCAGAGAAGTTATACTCACTGCACCTTCCGCTACAATCAACCTCCCAGATTCAGTGTCTGGGAGGGCTATAGCGCTGCGAACACTGTCCTTTGCAGGGGGAGAGGTACGCAGGGGGACTGGTCCACTGGAAGCCTGCCTGGGAGCTCTGCGATGCTGCCTGAGGAAGATGGCCGCCGGAGAGCTCTGAGGAGGAGTGGCCAGGAGATTACAGCCCAGCGACGCCAGCACACATGAGAGAAGGCGCGCTGGGCTGAGGGGAGGAGCGCTGAAGCAGGGAAGGCTGCCTCCCCTGCTAGTACTAAACCCCCGGGGAAGCCGGTTCCCCGCCGGTACTTACACCCCGGGGGCCAGCGGACATGCGGGGTATGCCTGAAGAGGGGGAGCCCGCCGCCGCTACTAGCGCCGCCGGTCTGTCCCCAGAGACCGGCGACATGAAGACTGCATTATCCCCGCGTGCAGCGCTGACAGCGCTGCACGCGGCTTACCTGGCCCCTTCAGTCCGGCAGCAGTCCTTGGGTGGTCCCGGAGCCACGCTAGCACTGACTCCGGGGTCCCGCTGCGATCCCCGGATCAGTACCGGCGTCGCAGCGCCAGCGGGGCTGTTGGAGCGGCAGCATAGACGTCCAGATGGACAGTCTGATGCTGCCGCTCTGAAGACAGTAAAAATAAAATAATAAAATCTTCTTTTTTTTTTTTTTTTTTTTTAAAATAAAGAATAAAGCTTAGGGGCTGCTTATGCAGCCCCACTACGCAGGGTGACCAGACTCCGGCCGGGCACCAACTAAAACTGAGGTGCCTGTGGCCGGGGTGGGGTATAGAGGAGGACGGACCCAAGTGCATCCTGGGAGCAGCAAAGCTTTAACTGCGTGGTGCCCATGGATCCAGATCCAGCTATACCCCAAGGTCAACCCTGTGGACCCCCTATGGACCCTGAAGTAGAAATATTATATATACACACATACACAATATATTATACATACACATTTTTAAATTTATTATATATAGAAACACATATTATTTATAAATCTACATATTTTATAAATGAGAATGTCTGATTGCGATAAACTCCAGAACCACTGGACCGATTGTGATGCATTTTTCACCATTGTGTGGGTAATTTTCCCATGTAAGTTTTAGGCTATGTATCATCACAATGGTGGGCTGTGGGCAGGGCTCTGCTGGGAGGGGTCCCCTGGACTGCTCTCGGAAAGTCTAAATTATTTTCATAATAAGCTCCGAAGAGGAGCTTTTGCTGTGAGCAGGGAGAGGAGTCCAGAGCCTGCAGTAAAGAGGGCAGCTGTCACCTAGGGAGATCTATTACACACTGCGGCTGTTCAGGGACCCATTATGTGCGGTGATTGGTGGAGCTACCTGTTATCTGGAGAGGCTGCAGCTAGGACTGCCAACAGAAATTGTGGCGACTGGGACTGACTTAATAGGCAAACCACCCCCCCCCCCCCACCTTCATGTTCAATAAAAAAATTATAATTCAAAGCCTGAGCATTATATTATAATTAGAATGTGGGGTAATCCATGGAGCACCAGGAGCAGGAACAGTCAATCAATACTGAATCAATGGCCTGGGCCTATAAGAGGAAAGGCACATGGTCATGTTCTGCTGTTAGTTCCTTTTGGGAGGAGGTTAATGCTATACTGGTGTCCCCTGGGATGTGCTAACCCCAATGGTGTGCACTCTAGCTAGTATTGAAAAAGATACATTAGATAAATACTCTGCACAATATGTTATTAACCTGTGTACGTTAGCTAAGGTTTGTATAGCCAGAACATGGTTGGCTTCTGAAGGCCCAACGATAGGACAGTGGATAGCACTGGTAAATGAGACCTTGGCGCATGAGAAATTTGTGTATTTAGCTAGGAAGGCTGAGAAGAAATTCCGGCTTGTTTGGGGCAGATGGCTGGACTCGACATATGCACGGAGACTCGTGGAGACTAGACTTGATCATATGTAGCTAACCCATGTGATATAATTGTGTGTATTACTTAATTTCCCCGTACCCACTTAGTTGCAAGAATTATGACATGTACATGATCTGTGATGTATATCTTTGTACAGAAGCTGTGCGTTTGCCTCAATTTTGTTATACAAAATGTGCCCGAGTTATGTGATCTAAATGTAAATGTGTAATTTCATTGCAGTATACCCCTTCTGGACCTATAGTATTGGATGCATTCTATGTAAAAGACCACGCATACAGTGTCTAATGTGATGTGACCACTTCTATTTTATTTTCTTTATTGTTTGTACAATTGTTTGTGATTATGTTTTTTTCTTGAAAGCAAATAAAAATTATTGAATTTAAAAAAAAAAAAAAAAAAAGAGGAAAGGCACAGTCAGTGAGTGACACACTTACCTTACCTCGCTTGCTTGCTTCTTCCTTCCCTCCTTCCTCGTCTGTCTGTCTGCTCCAGCCAACTCCTCACATCACCCACCGCGGTGCCGGCTCCTCTCATTCAGTGGCACATCATGACCTCACACCCCGCTGGCTTCACTGATCTAAGAAAAACTTTGAGGGAATGCTGGCTAATCTGGCGCAGTTAAGTTAGGAGGCGGAGCAGGAGGGCGGCTGTGTGAGAAGTGACTCACGAGTCACTTTCTCTATTGTGAGGTGGCGGGGCCCAGCTAGGGGGGACAGTAGTGGGTGCTGGGCACGGGAGGCCATAGCGCGCTGGTAGGAGTGGGCCCCGGCCGAGCCTGTTACCGGCTTGTCAGTTGTAACTGTTTCACTGTGAGCCAGGCGGGTGGGCCCCCTGAGAGTCGAGCTCGGGACTACAGTCCCGGCAGTCCCCCCCCTGATGGCTGCAGCACTGTCCTCAGTGACGAGAATACCAGGGGGCAGTCACTGAAGAGAACATAGGGGCCTGCTCAGTACAAGTCCCAAGAGGTGGTCCCTAGTGGAGGCACTCACAGAACTTGTACCAAGGCGCTCACAGTACTTGTAATGCAGGTAATCGGAGGTATCTAAGGATTGTGCTTTATTGCCTTTGATTACCTGGGTTACAATTCCTGTGAGTGCCACCACTGACAAGTCTATCTCCATGATTCCACATTGGAGGGCACCCAGCAGGGCCGGCGCTTCCATTAGGCAGCTTTAGACAGCTGCCTAAGGGCGCCGAGACCGAGGAGCGGCCCGCTGAGGCCATCATGGAGAGGGGGAATGAGCTTGCCTTGCCTCTCCTACTAGTGCAACTTGCTTAACCTAGTGGCAGCCGCGGAACCCATCTACACCCGACCCCATAGAAAGCAAGAAGTACATGCACCATCACTCACATTGCCGCAGAGGTCTCCAGCAGCTGGGTCCGGTGCCGGTGATGTCACTGTGTCACCGGTCAGCCCACTGCCGCTCCGCCTCCTCCAGTCTCATGGTGGGCAGCGCTCGGCAGCTTCCGGGACTTGCACCCCGGCCCTCCTGCCTCCCATAGCTGCTTGCTGACGGTGAGCTGACCCTTGAAGTATACACACATACATGCGTGTGTATATATGTATACTGTACATGTGCAACTGTACGTGTGTATAAATATATGTATGTATATCCATATGTGGTGTATAACACACACACATATATAAATATATATATATATACACACACACACACACACACACACACATACATACACACACACACACGTATACACATGTGTTCTATCTAAGGGTACATAGATAGAACACATGTATCAAGATGATTTTAACAAAATATTATGCAGAAACTGCAGTTTCTGCATAATTCTATGCATTGTTCCTATATACTAATAGCGCAATGCAGGAGATTTTACAGAAATCTCCGGCAACGTGGTAATTAGCGCTGCAGATCGCAGTCCCCATTATTATCCATGAGGACTACGATCTGACCCATATGTACTAAACTCCAAAAAGCAATGCTTTTCGGAGTTTAGCCCCAGTATTTTACACCATCTTCAGCCTTCGATCTCTCCCCCGCATCCCCCGGCCAGTCCAGGAAGCGGACGCTGTGCATATGCCCAGTGTCAGCTTCCCTCTGGGAAATCTTTCACTTCATTGAAAGACTTCTCCGAAATGCCGGGGATATAACTTGCATCCCGCAAGTTATACTTGCATCGGTTACCACAACTGCTGTCTCTGCGAGTTCCCAGTAGTACATAGCAGAGATATTTTTATTAATAATGAAAATATCCCCGGCAAGTTGGAAAAAAAGAGTATTAAGGTGGGGGGGGGTGCCTAGGGTGCCGAGAAACTTTGCACCAGCCCTTGCACTCAGGCATCTATTCATATTACCTTGGGGGGAGTGAGTGCCAGTTTATTTGTCCATCATAGGTGCTTGTAAGAAAGCATTTACAGACAGGGCTGCTAGATGCAGCACCACGTCATTTAAGGCCTTGTAGTCTTGATGCTGTCATCACTGGATCTCCTCAACATCCAAATGCTGTTGCAGCGGGGCCAGAAACAATACCTTAACTGTGTCCTCCATGTTGTTTGTGCAGATGAGAAGCCGAATGTGGCTTCTCTAAGCATCTGCTGATGACACCACCAAGAATCTCACAATAAAACAATCCACCCACCCTACCCCCCCACAAAAATAGGGTGTCAGTTTAAATTTTCCACATGTGTGGCAAGATCAGGGTAAGGGTGCAGTCTCCTGGGGTAAATTGTTGCACTTGTCATGCAGCAGCCAAGTAGTAATACACTAATCCAGGACCTTGGTACAAGTATCTGCAGCTAGATATACAAGCAGCACACAAAAAGTCATCCTGGCCTCTCCGGCTGTAACTAAACAGTGGTGGGACCCAATGTACTTCTCACAAAACAAAAAAGTCTTTACCAAAGCACTTCCATTCAGTAATCACAGTGTCTCTCAAAAGGCCTCTGACCTGTCCCCAAGGCAGTGAGAGACAGACTACAGAAAAGGACACACCCTCAGCCTCTCATTGGTGGTCTGGCAATCAAGGCTGCTAGTCAGTTTCTATCTACCATCCAGGAGCAAACATTGTCAGGACTGGGAACTCAGGACTGCTTAGTAGAGTTTCAAGTACTTGCTCACTGATGGTACGGGAGGTTTGCAATAAAGATGGTCAAATATAAGTCTTCCTCATAGATGGAATAAGCAACACAGCAATATACGTGGGTGTTCTCAGAGAGCATGGACTGAGTAGATTTTACGGTAGATACTGGAATGCAATCGGATTGGATCCTTACATGAGGATGAGCTGGAGTGGAACCAGACTTGAAGAATATACTGGAGCCGAAGACATCAGAGAGACTAGCAAAACTAGAATGGGAGCTAGTAACAGAGCATGTGTCAGCTACGAAGTTTAGGCACTGAATGCTGTGAGGAGTGAGGCTTTACACCCGATGCATCACTGGGATTGGCTCTGCCGTCAGGGGGCAGTCAACCTGGATACCCATTGGAGACTTAGCGGTCAGCTGACAAGAATCAACATGGCAGCGCCCAGTGTCCGGCGGGAACGCCGCCAGAACCCTGAGCCCCCTAGCACACTGAGGATCCTCCAGAGACACACCAAGCCGGAAAGAAGCCACCAAGACTGCGCTCATTGCCCATGGCCAGCAGGAACGCCATTGGAGCTTCGGACCCGCTGAGATCACAGTAACGCTGGGGACACACCGGCAGCCCTCTCTGCCAGACCCCAGGCCGGAACCCACGCCAAGACAGCGTAGCGCGACCTGAAGGTGAGCACGTTTACTGAAAGATATATCTATTAGGGGTGTGCACCGGCCACTTTTCGGGTTTTGTGTTTTGGTTTTGGATCTGGATCTTTCTTCGTGTTTTGGATCTGGATTGGTTTTGACAAAACCACCCTTCCGTGTTTTGGGTTCTGTGTTTTGTGTTTTGGATCTGTATTTTTTTGAAAAAAAAAAAGCATAAAAACAGCTAAAATCACAGAATTTGTGGGTTTTTCTGCTCCTATGCAATTATTAACCTCAATAACCTTAATTTCCACTCATTTCCAGTCTATTCTGAACACCTTACAATATTGTTTTTATGGCCAAAAGGTTGCACCGAGGTAGCTGGATGACTATGCTAAGCGACACAGGTGGGCGGCACAAACACATGGCCCATCTAGGAGTGACACTGCAGTGGCAGACAGGATGGCAGTTTGAAAAACTAGACCCCAAAGAGTACATACTGCAAAGAAAAAAAAAGAGGTGCAAGATGGAATTGTCCTTGGGCCCTCCCACCCACCCTTATGTTGTATAAATAGGACATGCACACTTTAACAAACCAATCATTTCAGCGCCAGGGTCTGCCACATGACTGTGGCTGAAATGATTGGTTCGTTTGGGCCCCCACAAAACAAGCTGGCAATTAATGTGTCCCTGCACAAACTGGCTCTACGGAGGCAAGATGTCGTCCTCATCCATCGATTCCTTCGATAAAACAGGAAAAAGGGATTTAGGTGGCCCTGGACTGCTTACAGTCTTCATAAAGAGTTACTGTCAAGTTCAGAAACTTTGGGTAACACGTTACAGGTGCCGTATAAGGGAGGATGTTCCTAGGTGGTTAACATCCCTACCCCTACTTATTTCACCTTTACATATGGTACATATGGCAAGACAGTTGTCCGGATTTGGATAGAAATATTGCCAGACCAAAGAGGTGGAATGTTTGGTCTTCTGCCCAGGCATGACCGTGATGGGCTTTTTCATCCCACGGACAACAACTGTCTCCCCCGGAGCCCGATTTAAACAAACCACATCACCATCAGAATCCTCCTCGCCAACTTCCTCCTCAGCGCCAGCTACACCAGTATCCTCATCCCGTTGTACTTCAACAGTGACATATTCAATTTGCATATCAGCAAGTGGACTGTGGAGCCACCTCTTCCCGTCCAGTTCTGGGAAGGTCAGGCATCGCAACCGCCACCACACTTGGACTCTCCTTGGGGATTTGTGATATCTTCTTAGGAAGCACAGTTCTTCGCTGTGCTTTTGCCAGCTTAACTCGTTTGATTTTTTTTTAGCGGGAGGAGGGCTTCCATCGTCATGTGAAGCTGAACCACTAGTCATGAACATAGGGAAAGACCTTAGCCGTTCCTTGCCACTCCGTGTCGTAAATGGCATATTGGCAAGTTTACGTTTCTCTTCAGATGATTTAATGTTTTTTTCAAGGTCATTTTCCTGAACTTTGTCATTTGGGATTGTATGTGCCCTCTACTATGACATTGGGCATCGGCCTTGGCAGACGACGTTGATGGCATGTTATCGTCTATGTCATGACTAGTGGCAGCAGCTTCAGCACTAGGTCTTTCCCTATTTTATTTTTATCGGAGAAAGTTTGGTCCTCCATTTATGTTATATTGATATATACGTGCGGTTAAGGCGCACACAAACAAAAAATAATTTTTTATTTTTGTTGGAGACTAGTGCACTTTGTGGGTTACACCACCCTTTAAGAAATGAGCCAGCCGGCCCTTTACTTATGGGACACAGGCGCACGCTTGGCGCTGCTCCTTTGTTGATGCACGTGCGGCCACAGTGCACACAATTCACAAACACAGAAAAAATATTTTTTTTTTTTGCACTTGGGGGGAGCACCCCTGACGGACAGAGCTCTCCCTGGACAACACTACAGCACCCCTTTAGGACTGGGACACTACACAGGACTTTGGAGTGGACAGAGCCCCTATGGACAACTGACTGCACAACACAGTCCAGCCATCCCCTATGGACTTTGGAGGAGTGGACACAGCCCCTATGGACAACAGCAGCACAGCACAACACAGCCAGCCCCTGTGGACTTTGGAGGAGTGGACACAGCCCCTATGGACAACAGCAGCACAGCGCAGCGCAGCACAGCACAACACTGCCAGCCCTAACTCCCACCCTCCCTCTTCACTGTCCACAGCAGAGTGAGAAAATGGCACCGACGCGGGTACCTTATATAGAATCCAAAACCCGCGAGACACGGAAGGCGGGATGATGACGTTTTGCCTCGATTTCCGATCCGAGTCAGGCGGGAAAAGTCGAGCCTGACTCGGATCGGCCTCGGATCGGGGGGGCTCGGATTTCAGAAATCCGAACCCGCTCACCCCTAATATCTATCAATCTATCAATAGATCTATACATACACACACTACACACAGTGTGTGTAATATCTTTGTGTTACTCTCATGAATGTACTGACAAATACAAGTAGGATTTACAGATCATCCATAGAGAGAGAGAGAGAGAGAGCAAATATAAAAAGTCTACATATAGATTTTTTAGGTTTAGGATTTGAACAAAAAAAAGAAAAGAAAATGAAACAAGGGCGCTGAAAGTGTGAAAAGGTTGAAGATTGGTGAGAGAACATTGTATTGGTTAATGTACCAGAATGATGTCAGGCAACTGCACTGAACCATGTATTAATGACTCTTTATAGTACATGACAGCACAGGAACCCTGCACAGCTGTACGGCCATGTAACCAGGGATAGTCTGTACAACTACTACATTTCATAGACCGAGATAAAGGGGATGATGCAGAAGCTGAATACAGGGAATACAGTGAGCTATGCAGAGCTGGACATAAACGTATCTTTCCCATCTAGTATGGAGCAGGTGCAAATCCGCACTGCTTAGAATGGTGTCACACTATGTGTACGGATAAGGGGGATAAGGGAGAACATACACATTTCCTTTCCCGTTCTCACAATGCAGGGACAGAAACTCCCAATTCCCGCCCAACTGTCTATGAATTCCTAAGAGTACAACAGATCATAATTAAGGCCCAAATAAACAAGTTCTGCCTCATTTCATCTATTGCATCCACAGAAGAGGATGATAATGGACCGTTTCTAGGATTTTGGTTTTTCAGAAGGGTGGAAAGTAAAAAATAAACAAACCCTCAAGAACTACACATCTCCTAAACAAAGTGATCTAGGAGTGTAATAAAATAATAAGGTGTTTGGAGCTGTAAGGATTGTAATAGAAATAGCTTCAAACCCTGTCCTCTGTTATATTACATAGTATAGGGCTGGATCTGGCATATGCTGCTCTACACCCTGCTCTGTCCTGCCCCCTCTCCACATTATATACTCGCTCATATACTAATGCCGCAGTCTTGCCAAACAGCCCTTCTTGGGGCGCAAGGTCCCACTCGGCACGCCCTAATTTGATGCAACACTAGTATATCTGTGTGTAAGTCTGTATCATTATACAAAGAGCTTTCATGCAACGGCCATAGCTTTTTTGGACACAGATATAAAAGTGTCACATATCACAATCAGTGCAATCTCGTGATATGGTTTTGATGCATCGTGTTGCGACTAATGGTGCGTACACACGGTACGATAAAAATGCACGATATGAACGATAACTATATCGTTCATATTGTTCATTTTTTGGTGCCTACCAACCCTCAAATGACCAGCGATGCGCAGGCACGTATGGACGATAACGATATCGACTATCGCCTGTGTATGCAGGTCAACCTGGTCGATATCAACCAGGTTAGATAGGGACCCGTGATCGTTGATCGCGGGTCCCTGGCCCGTCGATGGTGGTGTGCTGGATGATCGATATCGATCATCCAGCACACCGGGAAGGTGCAGGGAGATCAGTCAGCGATATAGTTATCGCTGACTGATCGTACCGTGTGTACGCACCATAAGACATACATTTGAGCAGGTTTCTCATGCCACATGGTGTATTGAGGCTTGGTGTATGAGAACACCTCTGTACCTGGTGCAGAGCCTTGGTCCCCTGCCCAGGTCTGTCCGGTCACTCGCAGTGGAAACCATTGGAGGGGTGTGCACCCTGGCTCCTACTGCGCAAGCATGTGGGAGACAGGACAGACCTTAGGATGTTATTAGAAAATTAATAGTATTTACTTATATATTGCCAGCATATTCCATTGCACTTTACAATCTGGAACAAAACAGTAATAGAAGAGTAATAAAACAAGATTGGGTAATAACAGACAGATGAAGAGGTAAGAAGGTCCTGCTCATAGACCGTGCCGGATCCAGGTGCCAGAAATGGTTGGCGCCCCTTCTTCCCTTCGGTCTGAAAAGGGTGTGTGGCCTAATTTCCATAGACCACGTCCCTAGAAGACATCATTTGGGGGCGTGTCCGTATGCACGCCTCCTGTTTCACGTCATGCTGGGCCCAGCACTCAGTCAGCATCTGGGCTCCCCCCAGCCGCCTCCCTGCACTGAATGGACGTCGCAAGCATGCATGCAGCATCCATTCCGCTTCACTGGCACCGCTGCTCTCTCTCAGAGCTAAGGCGGTGCGTGTAACCTCTAGGCCGCCCACGAGACACTTCGGTCCGTGGGTGGAAGAGCGGGAGGTGCCCGAAGAACAGGAATGTACTGCTGAAAATGGGACGGTTGGGAGGACTGCGCCCTCTATGGGGTGGCACCCCTGTTCTACAGCACTGGTCGAACGCCCCAAGAGCCGGCCCTGATCATAGATACCATTGTGTCAAAAATGGTCACTGCTCGCTAAGATGTGTAGTTCCACAAAGACTGACCCTCCAGTTCAGTTATTAGGAGGGTAAAATGAACTTCTATACATCTAAACGGCCCTCTCTCTTGGCTTTCTGCATGCAGCACAACATTGGGAAAGCTAATTGCAATGAATTTATAAAAGCAAATCCCCAGCTGCAGCCCTTTCGAAATCGCTTGGATTTAGGAGGAAAATAAAATAGGATTGCTACTTACTAGATTATGCAGTTGGCCAACAAAATCACAATTTTATTATGGCGTTTTGAAACTGTAACAAATTTGTCCTTTACGAGCTCCTTCCCTATGTGTTTTTGCCTTGGACATATAATGTTGATCTAGTTTGCAATCACTGGCAAATCCTCTCAACAAAATGCAAATCTCCTCTCTAGAACACTTTACACTATTAAACCCACTTCAGCACAGAACGAGCACTACTTATCTCTCTAGTTTGCACTTATCTGGGGATTTGGCTGACATCCTTTAAAAGCTGAAACTGTGTATTGAAGACCAAAAACCCATTCTGTAAATGTTTTTATCTATAATAAATCTAACTCTTGGGTCCTACCAGTTCTCTGATAATTATAGTTATGTTATAAACAAATGATACGGCATACACACAGTACAGCTAAAACACCATCTAATCTAAGTGGAAAAATGTGATCCCATTGAAGGGTGTAATACAGTCTGCTGCCTACCAATGGCCGGGCAATGAATGACATGGGGAAAGTAATTTACAAAAGGGAAGGGATGAATAGAGAGGAGGGGTGCAGGGTGGATTGTGTTGAATGAAGTACAATTATACATGTAGTAATGGATTTTTTTCCTGTCACCCAAACACAGCAAAGGCAGCCATTTTTAAATAATATTCAGGAGAATGCAGGCCATCAATTCAGCAGGAACTAGTGATGTCCCTGATGTACAGTATTTCTTGCCTCAGCCATGCTGCCGTATTCTAATGAACTGATGGGCTGAATATTGTACAAGGCCATTTATTTAGACTAAACCTAAAATAATTGTATAGTTCTCACTTATTAATAGGAATGTACAGATGTGTCCACATACATCTATCCTCCATGCGCTACAAGTCGCGCCACAACGCGGGAAGCTCCGTGCGACTCCGTAGCGCCGAGCGTCTTTCGTGCAACTTTTCACCTTCAAATGCGTCTTTTTCACACAGCTATTCACTTCACTGTGTGAATAAGACACATTTGAAGGTAAAAAGTCGCACAAAAAGACGCTCGGTGTTACAGAGTTACGCCTTGGCACGGCGAGATTAGAAGGGCTGTTTAACACGCAAGGAGGCTACATGTATGAGGACACATCTGTAACCATAGCTTTCCAGCATGTGCATACAAAACAGAACATATGTATATTCTTGCTTGAAGTTTCAAAACATTAGTCATTTCTTATTGTCTTAATCCATAACCATTTTCAGAGCCTCTTACACAATAGAAAAATCAAAACAAAACACAAATGTCATGCAAGTATTTTGTTTACCAGCAGAAGACAATTCTTATGCCCAAATGGGATCGCATTATTTCTCACTTATTGTATCTGCTATCAAAAGATGTTGAAAATGTGTCTCAATGTAAAAAAGAAAAATGCTCATTATGCAGTTATATTGTCTCTGGGTAAACAGCGCTCTCAGGAATCTCAAAATAACCGCACGCACGTCGGGAGGCATAATGGTTCCCGCATTTGTGCAGCTAAGTGTGGTCTGATGAAACGGGAGCCTCTCACCATAATTATCATACATACGCTGTTCTGATATATGCATGGAACGGAAGAAAACCCGGAAGGCGTTCATTAGAGTAAGGCTTCATTTGTTTTGTTACCAGCTAAGAATTGTGTTTTTTGTACTGCAGCCAAGTCACTCAGAAAGCAGGATGGGCAGAACAAATGTACAGATACTAAGAATACTGTGATTGGCCAGCAGAAACGCAAGTATTTATTACAGACTTCCTTGGGCAGAAATCCAAGTTCATTGGAACAGCAATCAAAAGGTCAATGTACTCTTCAAGCAAAAGTACACAGCTCCAGGTTACTGCTGTATTAATAATAATTACATACCTACTATTCTAAACTATTAGTACAATGCACATGTATCTTTGCTTTGCTGCAAGTGTGAACGCACTTTATTGCTTAGGCCAAAGCTATTTGTGAGTCAAACTGTATAAAATACAGCCTCCCAGATCATAGTGCTTCCTGTTTGCCCCAAAGAAACCATACAAACCCCCAGAGGTCATGTCACCTGGGACATCCGATAAGCAGACAAAGATGAGGAGTGAATCTCACCATTTCTCTTCCACCGGTGGCCTCGTATAGACATACTGGTCACAGCATTTCTAGATATCCTAGATGAGGTTGGGGCAATTTCAACTTCTATACATCTAGTTCCTTTCTTCGTTCCCTTAACGACTCCCTGGGGCAATGAGGCTTTTATTGCATTTGCCACCTGGAAAGAGAGAAATAACACCGCAAACATTCAGAAGGTGAGGAATTGTGTTACAGTAATGACCCAATAAGCAAATGATCTCTCTCACAACAGTCAGACTCACAATGTTCAGGAGGTATAATCTGTCCTTCAGTTCTTCTCTCTCAGCTTTAATTCACCCACTCTCACTCAGTAACTGTGGGCTGCTGGCTGGACTATGCCTCCGACCCATTAGACTTATACCAATACCAGGGACAGCCTCATACCAATGCTAAGAGTTACCATATTACTTGATATCAAGACAAGCAAAATGGTGGTAGGGATAACACAGACATCTAGAAACGCCATTGTTTCTCCTTTAGGTCCAGCAACATGACATTGGCTCTTCCCACTATATTGTTTTTCCTTACTACCTCATAGACGTATAAAAGGACACAGGACTTCTTTAGCTCTTCCATATTGCCCCTACATTGTATTACTTTATATCTCTGTCCACTTTTCCCTTGCAGTCACTATCTCTGATTACTTTTTACTTTACTTCTGATTTTCTCCCTTATTTATAATCTTAAGCTTCTTTGTTCCCTTAGTAGCAGCCACACTGACACTTCACATCCTCCTCCACCTGCGCCCTGCTGTGTGACCCGCCACCTCCCTCTCACGTCACTGCTTCACCTGCCTGTGTATCGCTGCGTTGTCCTACTGCCCGCTGCTGTACCATTGGGCCACCAGCTTCACACACAGTACTTCATGCAGTACCCACTGGAACGCTATCTGAGTATATAGTGAACTATTGTTTGTAATGATATTCCTCTGAAGACGACCATGAATATGTGGCATCAGCATGAAATCTCTACACTCACCAGAAGCGGCTCTGGGAATAGCTCCAGCTGTGCCCTGTACAGAACATCATCCAGCGCTCTACGGGCTGCATCCCATTCTCCATTGTAACTACAAGAGACATGAAATTTGTTAATACTGAGGAATTCTGCAACGTATTAGATGGTGCTGTACAGGTGGGAAAAGATATCATTTGGTGTCAGTGAATTTTGGATCAGCTTCCAGAATGGTGCCTTCACTGCGTGTAAGCAATGAGACCACTTTGATACAAGGAGTTTTCTCTATAAAAACAGTAATATTTAAAGTCTATCCTGTTCACACAAAATCATATTTTTGCATGTATTTTCATAAATGAGCTAGAGATGGCTACAGAGTGAATGTCTCGACACATTGACGCGAATCATTCAGATGTTCAAATGGTTCGAGTCAGGAAAAGTTTGGTGCGTCGAGACAGGATACTCAGCAGCCGCCTCGCTCAGTCAGTCTCCCCCAGAAGAGGAACACGCTGGTGCCGCAGAGCTGAGCTGCTCAAAGTAACACAGAACTGTAACTCAGGGACAGGCAGTGAGTGACGTGTGAGTGGTGTGTCTGTGTTGCTCAATGCTCATACTTACAGCAGCCTGTGGCCAGCTCGCCAGAGCCTCCCCTGATCACCAGTGACCCCTGGACACAGCACTCTGAATGGCACATCGCTGGGGGGGGGGGCTGCTTCTGGGACATGGTGGTGCTCGCCTCTCTTACCTCCTGGGGGTGTGTGCACTTACTAGTATGCATCGATTATTAATAATATACCAAAATAACACTGAATCAGGACTATGTTAGTATATTATCAACTATCGATGCATAAACAGCAGCCCCCTCCCCAGATGCACCGCACAATCAACGCGGCAGACCCATTCACAGAGGTCACAGGTAGTCCCTCCAAGTCCCAGCACTGCCAGCAGTCTCTCTGCAGTTTGCATTCCAAAAGAGCCCCAAACACTGCCTCGAGCCACTCCACTGAGCTGAGTCACCTGGCCAGACTCAGTTCAATGTCTCGCTTTGCCCATCGCTAAAATGAGCTTTACAGATTTTTCAAACAGCGACTCAAAGTAAGCAGAGTCTGTCTGGAATTCCTTGGAAATTACAGTGATCTTAAACCAACTCTTTATAAAAGTATTAGATCAGGTTACCTATAGAACAAAGTGACATAAAGGACTGGTATGTCTGCATATGTAAGAGGGGATGGACTTGACATGTAAAAACTTGGGTCTCTGGTGTGTGCACTCGTGAAGCTGTACGATTTCTGTTTAGTGTTGGGTTTGTTATGAAATTCATCTTGTGGAGTTTCTATATTATGACCCTATGCTATGTTGTATCATGCAGATTGGTTGTGATTGGAGTGTAAAATAGATTTACAAATTTGACTTTTAAATGACAACAGAAATATGTAAGAGATGGATAATGTCAGAGAAGACTGATAATCTCAGGTTTTAATTAATACCACATCAGAGTGCCAACATTTACAGTGAACACAATTCATTCATGCCGTATTCTAACCCACTGTTCGCCCCCCGCCTTACATAAGGCCTTGGGTAGATTTGCAAAGCTGCATGAAAGTGATTTATGTCCTTCACCCACTCATACCATAAATGGCTGTGGTTACCTGGGCATGCTGGTTACCATGGTTACAATACTTTATCTCTCCAAGCTCCTATTTTGATGCCAATACATCAGTAAGAGAATGTGTCATCTACTTGTAATCATTATGGAGCATATGTTTAGTGCATGACATTTATAAACAGTACTTTATATGGTGTCCATAAAAAAACAACAAAAAAACAAAATCCAAACTGTTGAAATTAATTTATATGCAGAAAATAGATCAAAGTATGTTTAAAATATACATTATTTTGCACACAGTCATGGAAAGGTGTCCTAGATGACCTCCATTGCGGTTTCAGCGTGTGGCAATTGTTTTACAGTTACAGCTGGGCAGCACTGAGGTCTTGGGTTAAATTCCCGCCATGACTGTGTGGAGGAGTTTCTTCCGGGTTCTCAGGTTTCTTTCCACACTCTAAAAATATACTGGTAGATAAATTGGCTGCTGACAAAAAATTACAGCTTGTGTGTGGTAGGGAATATAGATTGCAAGCTCCACTGGGGACTAAGGTTAATAGTAAAAATGATCTGTAAAGAGCTTCGGAATATCTGTACGCGCAACACAAATAACTGGCGATAATAAATATCTGTAGATCAGCGGTAATATGATCTAACAAAAGATGTGCAACACACATACTGGGCTCCCATTCAGACCAGGATGTACTTTTAGCTTTTGTACAAGATTGCCTTTACTGCAGTGTGCATTATGAAATGCATTAGACAGAATGGGAGCCGGCAAGTATAGAGCGAGTACAGTAAAGGCAAAACTCAAGATGGTCACACGCACAGTCGCATGCTTTAGATGCACTGTCTCTTGCCGGGGTAGGAGCTGTCAACATTTAACTTTCGACATGACGCCCACATCATCATTCAGGTGTCGACATACCATGATATTAGCAGCACCATCTAGTCACTTCTGATTAGACTGCTTACAGTGATGGCACTAAATTAGCATTGCAGATTTATTATATGATCACATTTCTTGATCAACATTTTCTTTTGGGGAAAACATGATGGTTGTAGTCAATATAGGGCCATCCCTCTATGATGGGACAGGTGTTTGAAACCCTGCTGGTGGCTGCACCAGGTGCATTTAAAAAAAAAATAAAAAAAATTATATATATATATATATATATATATATATATATATATATATATATATATATATATATATATTATTTTTTTAAATGCCCTAAAATGACACAAAAATATCCTTGCACCCACTTTAATGTACCCCAAATGTAAAACAGCATTTATTTTGGCCAAAAAAAACCCACAAAAAACTTGCTTTCTATCATTTTTTTTCACTGTTATAGAAAATGCAGCCATTTGACACAATTGAAGTATCCTAAACCCTTTCATTATATCCACTAACACACTTCTATACTAATCCCCTATTTTAGTTTACCTTTTTTGGGATACAGGCTGATTTCCCCATTTTTACCAGCACCTTTCGCCGGTCTTCGGGCAAATGTGTTATCGCTCCTTTTGCAATAGGATTGCATGACAAACGGGAACGCGAAAACATGCGAAAAGTGGCAGATTCGGGCGAATGGTCCGAAATGTTCTCTCAGGAGAAAACGTAACGTTATCGCAGCTAATTGGATATTGCCCATAATCTGTAATTGGGACTTTTGCTTTGATTAATAATTGTCAAGACAGTATTTTGTGTGTATGGCACAACGTTACATTATTATATTGAGTACACAAATGGTAATGAGACTTCAGCATTTACTACTAATGCTACCAAGACACATCTCTACGCTGCGGTGGGTGTAAGTATTAGCACGCTTTACACCTGATTTACACCAGGCACAAGTACTTCCTTTTCTGAGCTGCACATAAAACTACATGCATCAGACTGAGCACATGTATTTAATAAAACAAACAAAAAGGTGCATGTTTTGATTAGTTGCGTTCCAAGAAGATATAATGGAGCTCAGTTTGAGGTGGATGTATATGTATACACAAACATGTGGAATCTCACACTGTACAGTAAAGTACACTATCCGACAGTGAAAAGACTGAACGATAATGATATCGTTATCGTTCACTACACTGCAGGGTGCCAACACTGAACGATAGGTCGTTCAGTGCAGGCACCCTCCCTCATCCCCGAACATGGCCAACCTGACGATATAGTCAGGTTGACCAGCATGTTCGGGCGATGAGCAATATAGTTACCGACCAGCGTGAACGCGCATCGCTGATCGTTACTGATATTTCAGTGCACGATTCATGCACGAGTAATGGACGACTGAACGATAATGTCGTTATCGTTCAGTCGACCATTAATATCGGCTAGTGGATACCCCCCTTAACAGCTCACCTAATTAGCAGTATACTTTGTGTGTAGATGTTCCTGCTTTATTTAACTAGTGGTGACATTTTCACACTTCTAGTCATGTAACGATTCCAAGTACCTAATTAAAATACTACATCCCATACACATTATACTATTTACCTTCCATGTCTTACTTTAATAAGCACATTTGCATATTTTATCATAGCAATTGTACATCAGAACATCTAAACCTATGAATTCTAAAGACCTGTAATGCCAGAACCTCCAGAAAAATAAAATAAGTTATTTTGCATTATAAGGAGAACGTGTTATAAGCTCCATTGTTTTTATCATTTTTTTTTTGCAATATATGTTTATTTTGTAACAGGCTTTGAAAAAAATAAATAATCAAAAACATTACATCAGAATGAGGAATAAAAATCCCGCACAACATAGGCTGATCATACATACAAAATGTAGCAACAGTATCCAATTATTATCTAGTCCAATATAGAAAAAATATTAGAAACAAAAATCTGACAAACTAAAAAACAACACTGAAAAGGAAGGGATTGGGACGGAAGGGGAAGGAAAAGTGGGGGGGAGAGTTGGGTGCCACAGAATACAAATAGAGAGAATTATTAAGGAAGTCCTGCAGTCAGCCAAAATCTACTATAAGAACTCCATCAGTGGAGAGATGATCGTGATTATGCTGCAGACTTCAGGTATATTCTTGAAGATTTAAAGTTCAGCCATGGATGCAAAGTAGAGATGAACTCTTGACTCCCTTTCCGGGGTCACACGAAGGTCCTCCATAGACATGTACATATCCATTCTGGCGAACCATTCCTTAAGAGTGTGTGTGTGGGGGGGGGGGGGGTAGACTGCCAGCGAACTGGGATATTTTATCATGGTTTATTTATAAGCACCGCCATATTACACAGCACTGTACAGAGAATATTTGCTATTCACATCATTCCCTGCTATAATGGCGCTTACATTCTACAGTCCGTAACATACAGGCACCTTTTCACTAGGGTCTATCTTAGCCAGCTGCTAATTAACCTACCAGCATGTTTAAGTGTGGGAAGAGAAAATACAAACTCCACACAGATAGATGCTTGTTCTGGGCATGCGCACCACTATACTAGACCCAACAAGCCAATGAGCCCAAGACATATAAAAGGTTTTCAATGGTCACTGTGTTTCTGGGGCATATTAGACTACAGCCTTCCTTACTGGTCACTTGGGGACAATTCTGGAGTTAATTACTTTACCCACAAGCCTGTAGTGGGTCAGCGTTTTGTAGGTCTAAACTGTTCCTAGTCTGTGAGCATCAAACCTACCTCAGAGACATACTAAGCAACTAGCTGTTGCCCGCGGCTTCACCTACAATGAAATCACTTCTGCCAACATTTTTTTTTTATTTGAGGTGTTCTAGTTATATTGGTTTGCATAGGGGCCCTGTCGCGGGAGTGGCCGACGTGACCAGCAGCACTAGCACCTTCACCCACCACTCACACCAATGTCCACTACAAAATGAAGCAGTTTTCATAAAAATCTGTTCATTAGTTTTGCGCCAACTAGGAACAAACAGACTGACACAATGTTCTTATTCTATTAGTACAGATTACAACTACACTACCGCCTCTTCCTTTCTAAGTGACATGCAAAAATAAGCCTGTTCCAAGTGTATATAAATAATAGTTTATCATTACGTTCACTTTGTAGGCTTTTTAAAATTAGCCAACTCAAAAGCAAAATGGGGGAAAAAAGGATACATCTACAGTGGTGGCCAAAATTGCGGACACTTTTTGAAATTTGAATGTTTTTCAACTTCGAATGCTTATAAGAACTGTTACACTTCACGCAGTGCAATGATTCATATATCAAATGAAAGGAAATTTAATGCTGAATTCAATACAATAAGCAGAAGTCAAGTATTTGCATTACAAGGGAAGTTATGCAGTGAAATCAACACTTAGGGTGAAAATCCCTGTGTACTTATGATGTTACTGTCCTCTCAGTATTTCGTTGGGTATCCTTTATTTTTCAAGACAGCAGCACAGCGATGTGTCATTGAGCCAACTAATGTTTGGAGCTCTTCCTTCCTTTTTATGTGGTGCCATGAGGCAATTATAGCCTCAATTAATGGTCTTTTATTGGATGGACGCCTCAGATGTACCAGTTTTTTCAAACAGAACCACAGATGTTCTATGGGGTTCAGGTCTGGGCTGTTTCCTGGCCATCCCAGCACCTGTATGTCATTCTCCGTGAACCCCTTTTTGCATGTCTGTGCAGTGTGGCAGGGAGCTGAATCCTGCTGGAAAAAAAATGGGACATTATCTGGAAAAAGATCCCTGATAGAAGGTAGAAGTTTTGGTTGCAGGATGGTGTCAACGTACTTTCTGCTGTTCAGTGTGCCATCTATGACATAAAGGCGGCCTACAGCATCTGCTGTCATACATGCCCAGATCATAACACTTGTAGGATTCTTTGTTGTTGCTTGAATAAAATCTGGATGTACCTCTTCCCCGATGCGACGTCTCACACATTTTCTCCCATCACTACCAAATATCGATATCTTAGTTTCGTCACTCCATATCACTTGTTTGCACTGACCTTCTGTCCATGCAATGTGTTATTTTGCCCACTGTATTCGTTTCTGCTGCTTTTTATTCAGCAACGGCTTTTTTCGCGGAATCCTACCTTTTAGGCCAACCTCCGTTAGTCTTCTCCGTTCCGTTCTTGCACTGACAAACACACCAGTTGCACTCAGTTTACTGCTAATGGCCGCAGAAGACATCCATCTGTCCCTGACGCAAATTTGTTTTATTCTCCTATCAACAACAGCTGGTGTGCACTTTTTCCGGCCTTTTCCTTCTTTGTTTTGTATAGATTGTGTTTCCTGATAGCGTAAACAAAACTTTCGTACTCCTGATGTTGTCACATTCCCACCAACTTCTCTCACAATTGCTGCATACGAAAGACCATTTTCACGTAACACCACAATCCTGGATCACGTCGCTGTGCTGCGGTCTTGAAAAATAAAGGACACCCAACGAAATTCTGATAGGACAGTAACATCATACGTACACAGGGATTTTCACCCTAAGTGTTGTTTTCATGGCATAACTTCCCTTGTAATGCAAATATTTGACCTAGAAGTAGAAGTGTTGCCCCTAGCAACCAATCAGATTGTAGCTATCATCTAGAAGATGCTAGCTAAATGATAAGAACATTCTGATTGCTACGATCAACAGCTATAAACCAGCACTTTAGTAAATATACCCCTAAAACAGCTCAATATGGAACTTTGTATACGAACAGTTTAGATGAAATTACACACACACACACACACACTACAAGGCAAATGAGGACAATGCACAAATAGCCTGTCCAATAAACACTCAGAAAGTCATTGTACACTGGTGCAATCATAAATGTGGACAGTAACCGATTTGAAGTGCTATTTATGCTGGGTTTACAGAATGGTGTCTGCACCTCAGACAGGATGCACAATGGGCACTTACAGAGCGCCTATGTGTAGCAGGTTCAGAACAGCTTCATAATGGCATCAGCTCAATAGGAAATCTGTTACTATGCAATCATTTTATAATAGGACCCATTGAGGCATTGGCGGTTCTGCATCAACTCCTGTGCTTATATCAGGGCTCCATTTAAACCATGTGCTCATTTCATTTGGGCCTTACATGTTTTAATATTATACACACACACACACACACATATATGCAGCACAGCAGAAGGGACGATTGAATGAACAACGGCCGGGAACGATGGATCGGGCATACACACTATATGATGTGTACGATATATTGTTCCGATCCACGTCGGAGCGATCCATCGAATGATATATCGTATGGTGTGTACTCAGCTGCACTCCCCTCTTTCTGGTGTTTGGCAAAGCATTTGTATCTCACTTGTTTGATTTCGTGTAATAGGGGATTATGAGAATTCTCATAAGAAATTACACAGATATCCCAGATCTAAAAATCTGTTACAATGTCTGAGCTCACAAACTTCATCTACTGGGAACAAGGTATAATCCGCAATAGCATTACATGTGCTGATAACACACATTGACAACTTTTTGGGTATTTTTTTTAAATTAATATGGTGCAATATAAATTACTTTTCAATGCAAATTTATTATTATTTGTTTGCAAAAAAAGATTACTTACCTGTCTGGAAGCTCTGTACTAATGAGTATACAAGGGGTCTGCCACATGCCTAGAAATATAAACTTCCAGTTCTGCTAAGCTGCCTTTTGGCTAAGATCAAGTGAATAATCTATTCTTAGCAGGACAGACGCTAATGATGGAAAAGCCTGAGGTGCCAGTGTCCTTGGGGGACAGGGCCTGAGGGTGCCTGAAAATGTACAGCGGAGGGGGATGTGTGACCTCTACCATTGCACAACAGAGTAAGGACACAGGAGCATGATGCACTTGGCTTTATATCTAGACAAATAAATGCTTTATACTCTGCGGTCGTAAGGTCGAGAGCCTATTTATATTTATGCAATCTCCCCCCCCCCCCCTCACTTTTTTTTTTACATTCACAACACCTTTTCTTTATTTGTTCTTTGTGCGCCTCTCACATTTTTGTACACGTTTTGGGATAATACCCTTATGTGTTATCCTCCTCAAGTTTTTGGACACTTTCTCACTAGGGAGAGCTGAAGATCCAGATCCTCACGGGGAAACTTCGGCCAACCTAGGGGAGAACACAAGCCTTGTTGCGGAGGAAAGCCAGAAGACCCTTACCTCCTAAAGGATCTTATTGAACCCAAAGATCGGGGATGTTCGCTTGCGAAGTGGAACCTGAAGATTCTTTTTTCTACCCTAATGGACCCTTGGTTCCAGGAAGGGGGGGGGGGGGGGGGGGACTGGTTCCTTCTCCTTTATGAGAGGGTCCAAGTCTCACGCCCCCAGCACTTTTTTCAATCAGTTGCTGGAATGCATTCTGTATTGTACATCAGTCTGTAAAATGCTCTCTCTATTGTATATCAGTCTGTGTAAGGTTCCCTACATTAGGGCTCCCTTTTTTGTATGTAGGTCTCCAAAATGATTCTGCACAAATATTAAGGGTGATGGTGGGGCTATGGCTCTACTAACCTAGGACATCAGGAACCATTAATCAGTCCCTGCTGCTTGGTGAGCAAGGTTGTCTAGGTCTTTGATATTTTGTTTTAATAAACATGTAATTAAATGGAGTACAAAATACTTTAATTCATATAAAATCCTATAGAATCCCCAGCTGGCACTTAGGAGCCAAGTAACGAACCGCAGACATTCCTGCTATCCTGACGAGAAAGCGGAAGCAACATTTACGCATCATATATATGGAAATGCACAGACACCACATAGGTGTAATCTTACAATGAGTAATAAATGCCCGTTAGAAGCTGCACCATGAACTCAGAGGGGACCTGTATTCTGTTCCTGACACCTGTGTATTTTCTTGCATGTTGACGAGGATATCCACAGACACAAAGCCTGAAAGACAAATCAGCGACCAATTAATTTACATAAGAAATTAACAGACAAAAAGTAAACAAAGTAAAGCTGAATGCATTACTGACTCACAGCCCCCAGGCCTTAATTACAATTCATGACCAAGGCACCACCTGTGTAGAGAGTATGTTCTCCCTGTGTTTACAAGGGTTTCCTCCCACAATCCAAAAACATAGGTTAACTGGCTTCTGACAAAAATTAAACCCTAGTGTGTATGTTTGTCCATGTGAAAGGGAATATATTGTAGATTGCAAACTCCACTTGGGCAGGGACTGAATTGCCTTGGACTGAGAATCAGCCCCTATGGAGGTAAAAAGCCTTGCAACTTGCAAGCTTCCAGGTTGGTTTCACCTTTTAAATGATAACCCCTTTAAAATAGCAGGCAGATTCAATGGAAACTCACAGTTTACCCCTATATGTTAAGGTTCCCAATAGGAAGAAAGGTTCAGAAAAACCAAGAGAATGTCCAGCCATGAGGAGGTGGAGTAGTATGTTAGGGCAGAGTTAGGCCAAGCTAATTACAAAAATGATCTGTTGCCAATTGGCATGTAAGCTAGCATTAGATCACCATTAGAAGTGCAAAGCAGATGATCACTAGTCTCCTACACTCCCAAATAATATATAAATAGGGGAAAAAAATATTTAGGTTTATGGAGTTGCAATAGCTGCCTAAAAGCAAAAAATAAAATAACTAAATTGTGTTTATAGATTTTTGAAATCCTTATTGTAGCAATTCTGTGGGTATACAACATATTTGGTAGACATGACATATTATATTAATAAAAACACATTTGTAAATGGATAGGGAATGTGACAGGCTGAGTATTACTTTACACTTTGTTACATTTAATGTGTTTCGTTTATAATCAGTAATTCAAAAACAGAATATATCTGTGAGGTATGTGAATAGAAATAAAAGCAGGTGAGTAACAACATATCCAAAAGTGACAATATACATGTATGAAAACCCCACACAATGGAAAAGCAGTGAAGTGGGTGCAGTAGGCGCCATTCAGGCACACGCAACACTAAACCAGGAGAATAGTGGGTAGCATTGTGATCAAAAATAAAACCAGCTCTAGAGAAAATCAGCTAAAAGCAACTACTGAAATAATCATGAAAAGCTATTTTCCCTGTATAAAATTTCCAACACTCAATGAGGTCCTCTGCCACAAGCCTTGAGAATCACAGGTCTTACAAGGAGTGACACTAGGCAATTTTGTCATTTTAATTATATTTACAATGTTGGTTTGAATTGCTCTAGTGTGCTGGTGATATGGGAACTCAGACACTGCGCAAATCAGTTCATACCCAGCAGTTATCCTGTGTTATAACAGACAGTGTAGCTACTCTAGTCAATGAAAAGAAAACAGAAGAAGAAAATAGAAATTAATAAATAGAAAAAAAAAAAAAAAAAGTACCACAATGTATGGCTCCATAAAATTGTCAGTGTGACACAACCCTTAGGGTGGGAACTTTAAATAAAAATATTGGTTCTAGAGATTATGGATATCAGGGCATATTTCAGGTTCTGTTCTAATTCCGCTCACACAGATAAGAGTTTAATTACACTCAGGAAGCCTGAAACACGGGTTTCTGTAGTTTCATTTGTATGTACATTCAATTGTGGTATGCAGTGAGCAGGGTAATAGATTACATGGAGAGGAAATAAGTGAACATAAGGGCTTTGTCTAGGTCTGCATATAGAGTATTTGAAGATGCTCAGCTGGCACCTACAGTGCATCCACAAAGTATTCACAGTGCGTCACCCTTTTCCACATTTTGTTATGTTACACAGCCTTATTCCAAAATGGAATAAATTCATTTTTCTCTTCAAAATTCTACACACAATACCCCATAATGACAACGTGTAAAAAGTTTTTTGGAGATTTTTCCAAATGTAATTACAAAAAAAAAACCCCTAAGAAATCACATGTACGTAAGTATTCACAGCCTTTGCCATGAAGCTCAACATTGAGCTCAGGTCCATCCTGTTTCCACTGATCATCCTTGAGATGTTCCTACAGCTTAATTGGAGTCCACCTGTGGTAAATTCAGTTGATTGGACATGATTTGGAAAGGCACACACCTGCCAAGTGTGGGACCTTATATAGACAGTGCATGTCAGAGCACAAACCAAGCATGAAGTCCAAGGAATAGTCTATAGATCTTCGAGACAGGGTTGTCTCGAGGCATAAATCTGTCAAAGGGTACAGAAAAATATCTGCTGCTTTGAAGGTCCCATTGAGCACAGTGACCTCCATCATCTGTAAATGGAAGAAGTCAAGAACCACCAGGAATCTTCCTAGAGTTGGCCGGCCGTCTAAACTGAGCGATCGCGGGAGAAGGGCCCTAGTCAGGGAGGTGACCAAGAACCCGATGGTCACTCTGTCAGAGCTACAGCATTCTTATGTAGAGAGAGGAAACCCTTCCAGAAGGACAACCATCTCTGCAGCAATACACCAATCATGCCTGTATGATAGAGTGGTCAGACGGAAGCCACTCCTTAGTAAAAAGCACATGGCAGCCCGCCTGGAGTTAGCCAAAATGCACCTGAAGGACTCTCAGACCATGAGAAACAAAATTCTCTGGTCTGATGAGACAAAGATTGAACTCTTTGGCGTGAATGCCAGGCGTTCTGTTTGGAGGAAACCAGGCACCGCTCATCACCAGGCCAATACCAACCCTATAGTGAAACATGGTGGTGGCAGCATCATGCTGTGGGGATGTTTTTCAGTGGCAGGAACTGGGAGACTAGTCAGGATAGAGGGAAATATGAATGCAGCAATGTACAGAGACATCCTGGATGAAAACCTGCTCCAGAGCGCTCTTGACCTCAGACTGGGGCGACTGTTCATCTTTCAGCAGGACAACGACCCTAAGCACACAGCCAAGATATCAAAGGAGGGGCTTCAGGACAACTCTGTGAATGTCCTTGAGTGCCAGAGCCTTTGCCTTGACAAAGCATTCAGCAAAACGCGCGTCGGCATACCCGCCGTGTGTGCTCTCTAATTTAACCAGTTGAAATATGTGTTATATGATGGATTTATTGTGAGCCCGGAGTAATTCGCACCATGATAGAACTTGTATGTGTGAGATAGCTTAGTGACCTCACTGGCAATACTACTGACAGTACTGTTGCAACCTCTATATAAATGTACAATTGCTTAGAAGTTATAATATATGAACCTGCATTGTGACAGGGCGCAAAGGTGCGAGGCATACCAGTTACCTCACTAATTATCTGATGAGCAACAGTATTGCTTGGCGTACTGTCACCAATTGAATCATTGTTACATTGGTTACAATATAACCAGTCCTCATATTTTGTGTTACTATCTACATCAACTACCCCACAAGATGTTTGGGGAATGGAATAAATAATATAATATATATGATTCTTTCATTAGAATATGCATCATATGTATGGATAATATACTGTTTGGTGAGATTTGTATATACAATGAATTATTAAACTACTCACACATAAATTAGGTGCATTTACCAATAGGAATAAGACCATTTTGGCCAATTTTATTATATTAAAATTTTAGAGAGACTGCACAGCGGAACCCTGTTAACGTGGGCAATACTGTTGGATAGGCGGGTACCCCCGTCATCCCACAAAGCCCGTATATTGATATAGGAATACATCCTCTGTTGCATGTGGACATAGTTTCCTTTATATCTCTCTCTCCTTATGGTCTCTCTGGCTGCTACTCAATAGTCTCAATTAATATTACTGTGACTATAAGACTGGTATATTATTACATACTATATCAATGGGTATAACACAATAATAAAGAGACACATGGCGGGGTAATTTTTATTATTTTATAAACATTTTCACAGACACTTTTCACAACTGTCACGATACACCATCTTCTTTTTATTAATATTTCGCTGATCTTGGTGCTATTAGCACCCATCTTTTAACGTATACATAATAAAGGTTTATCTTTTATGTTGAATTAATCTTTCATGTGCGCCATATATTTAGACAAAACTTTTTCTCTTCCTTCATCAATTTAGTAGTATATTTGTCTGATGGCAGCACCCCCAATCGCAATATTTATTTATATGGGGTTCTTCCACAAATAGATACAAATGTGTGCAGATGTACTTTTCCTTTAGTTGTTGGCATCATATTCAAAAAGACTTGAGGCTGTACTTGCTGCCAAAGGTGCATCAACAAAGTATTGAGCAAAGGTTGTGAATACTTATGTATGTGATTTCTTAGTTTTTTTTTTCTATTAAATTTGCAAAAATCTCAAAAAATTTTTTTTACATGTTGTCATTATGGGGTATTGTGTGTAGAATTTTGAGGAGAAAAATTAATTTATTCCATTTTGGAATAAGGCTGTAACATAACAAAATGTGGAAAAAGTGACGTGCTGTGAATACTTTCTGGATGCACTATAACAGGCATCTGACAAAAAGGTGTGTCAGAACATAACCAATGCGGAATCAAAGACATCCCAATATTCTATCTAATTTTGACTAAAAATGTATATATTTCTACCACAGCTTGGGGCTTCTGAAATCATAGAAATATACCTGAAGTCTGTACACTGGTCAGGTGTGATTTTAAAGTCCCTAGGATGTATGGTATGCGAGAAATGAGGTATCTAACAAATCACATATCCCAGAACAGTCTTATTCACATTGATTTTATAGGTTAAATAATAGAGGTAAAATGTGAACATACCATATTTCATGTGACTACTACACAAAGTAGATTTTGTCCTAGAATGGAACCAGGGTTATTAACAGTCCATCAGGGACTAGGTTGTGACATGACTATGGGAAGGGGGGGGTGCTGATATAAGGTATGGTAGCATTTTGCTCATTGTCAAAACTTGGGGGATAAATTCTAAGTTGGGTCCTGGACATGGTTTTCCTGGCGCTGAGATTGGGCATCATTTTTTGCATCTGTAATTTGTTTACATATGTCCACTATTGTCCCTCCTTGCACAGTTCAGCTTTAAACAAAAACAATTAATCGGATTTGCTCATTATGATTCCAGGTCGGCAGTCATATTGGTTATTGGGCAGCTGTCTTTATACCAAATTGCATTACAGTATAGCGAAGACAGTGTCATTAAACTAATAAAATTGATATATACACTAAAAAGTACTGTAACCCATAGCAACCAGATGTTTGCTTAAAGTTTCTAAACAGCACTACATATAGTAAAGTTAGAATATGATGGTCTGCAATGGGTAACAGCCCTTCCTCCACATAACCCCGTTTTATTATATTAACACTGGAGTTTGTGCAGTCACACAGAAAATGAAACCATTCCGTGTGCTTGCTCTCCAAACACTACTCTGTCCATTAGTTACTATATTAATACATGGCGTGCAGAGATGATTGAAGTGTATTGGGATGAAGAGTCTTTTTTACAGCCAGGACTATTGACTATCCCTGCACTTAATTAGTTAGGTGATCAATACGCTCCAGTCAGCAGTCGTTCAAGCACAAAGTACATATCCATTTATATACATTTAAAAACTAAACCAATGCTTCAGGAGCGCAGCACATTTCACACAGCTGATCTGTGAGCACTAGAGAATAATGCTGCAGATACTGACGTCTGCATTCTTACTGGCAGCATTTTCTGCACATACAATTTATATACACTAGTAATAGGTCTGTTCATCTTTTTTTCAGATTATTAACATAGTGAAGACATTAAATGTAAATGGGCAGTGACTGAAGTGTAAAACTTGGACATGGCAGTATGGAAAATGTAAGTTTAGATATAATGCTACTTAAATTCTTCTAATTGAAGCAACATTGTAACTGAATCAGTAGATGCGAGATACTGCCACACACAGGACGACTTCAATCACTGAATGTACCCTTTCCATAATGCGTGCGTCTCTAAAATAGGTTTGTGCAAGCACTGCCGAAGGATTGCCTTTCAGACTAGATTCTGAGATGCACCAGTAAGGAGAATATGCCCAATTTGGCATATTAAGCGGTTTAATCCACGCTGCATTCACCGTTCATCAGAATGAGTCTGTATAGTCTTTACAAAGTTGTGCTCAGGCAATTACCTTTAACAGTAACCACAACTCTTGACTATCAGTGCACCCAGAGACGAGAATATTCATTTTGAGGCATATTAACATTGAGGGGTAAATTTACTAAAGTGACAGTTTTTAGAAGTGGAGATGTTGCCCATAGCAACCAATCCAATTCTAGCCATTATCTTCTAGACGGTGCTAGTTAAATGTTAAGTAGAATCTGATTGGTTGGTATGGGCAATATCTCCAATTCTAAAAACTCTCACTTTAGTACATATACCCCTGAGATTTCAAATTGGGCATGATGGCAATTGAGGAGCATTGAACAAAAACTCATGAATAATAAGAGTTTGATATCGTTATGAAATACAACACGGCAAATGACCAAAATGAAGAAAAAAACTCCTAATACTGCCAATGTCCAATTGAATCCACTGGTGTCACTTTTCCAATGTTTTCCAAACTTTGTGAACACAGTGGAGGATAGGATTTTTATATGCAGTGTTATACTATGTTTTTCTTTTGTTTCATATTGCATGAGAGATTATACCTTGGAAACATTGGAGAAGTGACAAAGGTGGATTCAATTGGACACTGGCTGTATTAGGACTGGGACTGGTTGTGCACTGATCATTTACATTTTTTGTTTGAATTTTGATCATTATCGGTATTGTATTTGATAACCATATAAAATTATTGTTATTCATGAATTTTGGTGCAATGCTCCTCCGTCCCCATCATACTTGATTAGCAGTCCAGTTAATATGCCTCAAAGTGAACATTATCACCTCTAAATGTACTGAAAGTTAAGGAGTTGTGGTTACTAGTAGAGTTAGGTGCTAAATCCAAGGGAATTTGGTTAGTCCTCATAAATGTGCTACATTGGAGTCAGTCAGTCAGCTCGAGGTTTGAACAAATGGATCTGTCCAGTCCGATTGATCAAGTAAATGACCACATTGCACAGATCTAGTTGTATGAGCAGCTAAAGAAAGAATATATTTGTAGCATCAATTATTACCTTGAACTTTATAGTTTAAGTGAGAGTCTTAAAAACTTTATATACAAGATCTGCAATACTACAGAGATTACAGGCATCAGTGTAATTTAACCCTAGCTATATACACCAAATAAAGGGCAATTTTCAAATAATTTGGTTGCTGGATTTAAGGAAGCAATAATATTAATCAAAAAAGAGCCTCGATCTGTATTTATTACCGCCTCTGTAAATCAGAAAGTGGCAGGAACTCCAATGTCGATCATGTCATGGTACAATGAGTTCTGTATCTGATACCCAAATAAAACCAGACAAACTTACTAGCAGCTGTTAGAGTGGCATTGTAAACGCTTAGCCTAAGCATTCTTTTAATGAACTTCTGATACCGTAGCTTAAATAGTGGAATAATCTTTCTAGCTAGATCTACCTAGGATCTATATGGGGTTTTTCCTTAAGACTGTCTTTATAATATTCAAATATATTCACCTCTTATCAGCTACTGTCCTATAACCTTCCACGTCTTTACCAGTGTGCTGATTTACAATGTAACATTACTACCTATACATACATTGTGAGCAGTAACATTGGAACAGAAAGTATTTTCATCAACTATTTACACTTTTTAAAAGACTATACAAGATGCCGACTGAGATCTTTTGTAAAAGAAGTTGGCTGTATTCTCCTAATAGTGATTTATAAAGTAGCATAATCCTAATGGGATTAAATTTAGGCTGTAGTTTAATATATATTTATGTAGTTTGAGCATTTTGTTTATACTGTTATTATTACCACCAATGTATAGTTTCAGCAAAAAGTTTTACAAGGTCACAATGCAAAAAGAGGCCAAAAAAAAAAAAAAAAAAAAAGTAGCACAGACAAGAAACATTATGAAACACAATGCTCTTTTGTACTAGAGTCTTATGGTGCTGTAGCTGACAGAATGCACTCTCAATTGCCCAATGATGACATTAAACTAAAAATCTCCATTCCATTACATAAGGAAAAAGAACCATCCTGCCAAAAATTCTGTGTACGGAAAATTCCCCTCATCTCTAGGCTTTGAAATATGTCCCAGCTGAATCTGTGTAATAATGCACGCTAAGAGGGGAACACATGGAATGACTGCTCAGGATACCCGCCATGCTCATCTGTTAGGGAACGTTAATGGAGAGCAGGCAGGGTAATTCTGGCCAAGGACCGGCTATCCATGTTTTGAGAATTACATTTTAAATAGTTTAATACATTTTTGTCAGCTGCATCATATGACCTATAAACAGAAAGGTCTTCTGCATTACAGCCATGACTGTATATTGCCTGTTACTATCAGGCTGTGGTTTTGCAACCACCATAGAAAATTCCTGGGAAGCCAATGGCTGCCCATTCAAATGTACAAGTCTAAAATAAAAAAAATAAATGTCCAGAATTATTTTTTTTTTATTTAACATTTATGACAGATCTGGTAATTATCTCTTACCATGAATTAATTAAGTTTAGATTTATTTATTTTTTTTCAATAATTTGTGAACTTAACTTTTCATTTATTTATTTATTTTTGGAACACAACATGTTAAGTCCCATGCAAAAAAGTTGAAGATATGAATATTGTGGTGTAGAACACACCTCTGTACATTGTTCTTGCACCAGTATGACAGCTGCCTCACATTATTCTGCACCGATGCAACATGTCTCTCACCCCTTAAATACTGCTGTTATAATGATCTAATTGGTTATAGGTAGTTCAAGCCATGCGCAGTTCAACCATTTTTGAAGAACCAGTGCTGTAGGTGCCCTGATCTAGGTAGTTAATTGCACCTAAAAAGGAAAAATAATGAAAAAAAATGGCAACAAAAACAGTAGAATAACTGTTTTAGTAATTGTCCCCTCTGGGTATACAGTGGAATTCTTGCTCATATCCATAGTCCTTGGTTGATCTTGATCTCCTTATACATTGATATAAAGCCATCCAACAAAGCACAGCAGAGACTTGCCTAGAAATGAGTAAATGTAAGGCCTAATGGTGCATACACACGGTCAGATTTTTCCTTCAGATCTGAACGATAACAATTTAAAAATCGTTCAGTCGTTCATATCTGAAGGAAATTCTGACATATCTGACATGCTTGAACGATGGACGATGAACGATGCGTGTTCCCGTTTGTCAGATAACGATATCTGACATCTGATGTGTTTGCAGTCAGACTTGGACGATTCCATTCATTTTAATGCAGTCAAAAATCGTTCAAATTGTTCAAAACTTTGGTAAAATCGTTCAATCGTTCATCTGACAAATCTGACCATGTGTATGCTCCATAACATGGCTTTCCTGCCCGATAGATTTGTGCTTTCTACTAAGTGCTGGAGAGAGGACGATGAAAGAAATATTCTATTTCTCCTATCCTGCTGCATATGATGGGATTTACCATGTGACCTTCTGAATCACAGAGTCCGGTTTTCCAGCAAAAAGAAAAATTCTCAACAAAAAGTGTGGTTGAATGGTTCTCTGACTGTGGTCAGACACCCATGAGGCTCCTCTGGCGAGTACTGCTAAAGCCATACTTTAGGAATGAGACTGCAGCTGCATCCAATGAAACTTCACAAAAAAAAACCATGAAAATAAATGCATTTCATTATTACTTCAGTGCTTCTAGTTAAATGTTAACGATTTTTTTGGCGTAATCTTACGAAGGGTCCGTGCCCATGTTCTAAGCTCCCTGGAGACTGAAGCCATAGCTAGGCTTAAGTACGGTTTCAGAGAAAGTTGCTAAAGGCAGCTTTCCATTTTACGATCTGCAGAATCTGTCACTAGATCTCCACCTTCTAATGGAATAGACGTCCATGTAGACAGGCCGGCTACAGCTGCACCAATGTTAGACCCTGCACACCACCTAGAACCAAGTGTTTTAAGGTTCAATTGACATCTGTCTATATGTTCCCATCATTATTAATGAAATTTAATAACCCAGTGTACTAGAAACACGCTGTATGTTCTTTGACCAGCCACAAAAGATGGACTCTTTGAGAGAAGACGGGGCTAGGTTTATACTTCATAAAGAGAAACCAAAGACCCATTGGCACCAGGGGGACTAGGCCGTAAATCATCTATGCCCACACGTGTGATCTGGATCTCTTTGAATTTTATATATTAAATAAATCCTCCATAGTGACAAACTTATCTTGCATTGATGTCACTCACTAAATTATCGGTTTCATTGTTTTGGAGACTTAGGGCTTCTGTGGGTTCAAGGATACAATCCAACCATAAAGCCCCTTCAAAATCGTCAGCTAAAAGTGTATCACTTGCTGCACAAACATAATGAGTTTTCCTAGTTTTCTGCCCTTCGTCAGACTCTGAAAGAGAACTGAGAAGAAACGGCTACTAAACTGTTCTTCAAAGTTTCCAAGATAGCACCCCTAAGAAGGCGCTTACCTAGGCAGGGTTCTCTGGCTTTTGGGGGTGGGCTGATGCTTGATGATGTAGAAATTCTCTTAGAAACGTCATTTCCAGTAGACCTTTTTCATCACCATCCTACAGCTTCCTCACTGTTCATACAGGCGACTGTGACCTCCCAGCATGCTCAGTAACAAATAAGGAGTGCCTAAACTCCTGCCCCATGTTTGCTACTTGGAGGAAGCAACTAGAGTCCCCAGTGGGAAGCCCATACAGAACGTAATAAAACACTAAACTCAACTAATAGAAAGGATCAAGACCCCATAGGGAAGGCGTCATCTCACTAAATACATTACATGGGCGTTTAATTTTCCGGCCTCTACTCAGCTGATCAATGAGCTAACTGATACATTATGGCGGCCATTGAGCTGAAAAACGAAAAATAGCTTTATAATATGGTATGCATGGAAATGACCTTGTTAAAACTTTCTTATTTCAGTCTTGCGTCTGAATGTATTTCTCAGACTTAGCAGTGCTGACCTTGTGTGACTAACACTTGTAGAATAATACCATTATGATTGCATGACTAAGATCATGTAACCATCAGATAAAAGGAAAAAATCCCTCAACGACCATCAACAGCAAACGCAGGACATCATTTCCCGGAGTCAGACACAAGGGACTGTTACATCTGCCTTTAAATTTTCAACAGGTCACCCTGGTAATCAGGTGGAGCTGGGGTGAGACACAGACAGAGGTTATCCTGATTTGGAAAAAATAGTATAAAACTACTCCAAACATTTTAGTCAGAATACATAACAGTACAAATACACAGCCACCATCAGATATGGAGCATTGCTAACACTGCTAAAATATACTGGAGAGTAAAATCTTGCTTGTTCCAGAGAGCACATACGTAATAAAACGCTTACACCGAGTCCCATTATACAGCATACCCCATTACAGATGGTTCCGCACACAGCTCATTACCCTCACAGTTTGAAGTCTGTGTGTTATGCAGACCAGGGTCATTAACTGAAGCCCGGACATGAACACATTTGGGACAATTAGGTCTTATGTTTTTTTCCTGTCAGCTTTGTGGATCACTTATTGAAATAAATGTTAGGGTCATTTACTCATAATCATCATCACTGTCCAATCAACTTTTTTTTTTTTTAATCATAGTCGCTGCTGCCATGCCGCCAATATCTGACATTTACACTCATCGGTTAAAAGCACAACTGAAAGGATCATTTGTTCTTTACAGCACAGCAAGAGTTTTCAACGATCATTGCAAACTCATTTGACAAAGTTTGAGCTAAAACATCTAACTCCCTAGTAGACAGAAACCACTTTAATACAGCTTTATTCTTCAACCAGACAAAAACATCAATTTGCACTCATCATTATCACCAAGTGGGAATATGAATGTAGAAAGTGGCAAGAGGAACAAGCGTTGTATAAATTGTGTTGATCGTTCAACAGCATGTGAAAAAACTCCAACGTAAGTATGTTCTATCCTATTCTAATTGAAAAAAATATATAAATACATAAAAGCACAATCTTCTAAAAGAAGCAATGGCTTCATGCCGCATGTGGAGGTTTGGAAACATTAAGATTTGCATCCTGGGAAGAGAAGAGGCTACCATTAAGGGTTAAATTCCCATCTTATGACTTATTATACATTTGTTATGGAGAATAGAAGAGAAATACATACAAGAGCAAAATATTGTCATATATGAATCATTATCTTACCTGGAGGACATCTGACATAGGGATCGAATAGAAAGGGCTGGCATGTAGTTTAAGGCAGAATTATAGCACAGTAAGAGAAATGCCAACACTTCAAACCTAGGGAAAAAAGGGAAGAACATCGTCATAATTGAAACGCGATAAATGATTAGCACGCAGGGCAGACAGGATATAGAAGAGATTGTCCACGCATGACTGAATACACAACCTGCATGAGACGGCTTTTCTTCTCCATTACAATATGGCTTTCAGTAAGAGGACCTTACATACAGATATGTCCACATACATCTATCCTCCATGCGCTACAAGTTGCGCCACACAACACGGGAGCTCCGTGTACCTCGGTAGCGCCGAGCGTCTTTCATTCGACTTTATACTCGTATGTGCCTTATTCACGCAGTGATGCAAGTAGCTAGCACAAGCGGCTTCTGCTGATAAAAATGATATGCAGCATGCCTATGTTCTCTGTGCGTCTGCGGGTGTATCTGCATGCGAAACGCTACGTTACAGTGTCAGCTGCTACTGAGTCACGCCACGGCATGGCATGAATAGAGGGGCAGTTTAACGTGCAAGGAGGCTAGATGTATGTGGACACATCTGTAATATTATCCAGTAATTTAGCCCAACTGCCCAGATCTGTTGGCAAAAAGTGGCCACACACAGGAAGGTCAAATGCTCAGAGAATTAGCACACAGTATTGTTCTTTGGCAAGATAGTATCAATTTCCAAAGCTTGAGCCAGAGAAATAAAAATAGATTTTGATTTTAGAGAATGATCATTGGTTGGCCTCCGAGGGTCATGTGTTTTTCCCGGAGTAACCCAAATTTTACCCAGTTAGAATCTTTAAACTTCTCAGACACCGACTACACAGACTTCTCTACCTCTTCAAGAAAACTGTATAGTGGAGGCCATCTCACTACAGCTACAGTGGCAGCCTGTATTAGGGAACAAATGAATTACCTGGAGGCTGTCATAACAACCAGTGTCCAAAGTACTCCAATTGATGTACATGGCTGGATGCTGATAGCACAGTAACCAAAAGGAGTCCACTACGCAAGTAATAACACTTATTAGGCTATCGACCAATTAATTGTGTTGGGGGCTGGCACTTCCAATACAAACAAGTGCGCACAGGGAACCGAGGCCAACAACAAGTAATCAAAATGGGGATGGTACCAGAGTTTTAAAATTTGGATATGTATAGGATATTGATCCCAGCCGTTATCAGCATGTGTTCTGTGTTACAGAATTGTTTTTAAAGCAGTACTGTACCTATATTGCAGAGAACTTCCTCATGACCAATATGCATTATAAAATGTATATTGTCTGTTAAATATACAGTGGCCAGAGGGGGGCTGAGTTGGCTTTGAATAAAGGGATATAAATGAAAAAGCAATCATCCACATCTTCTTAGCCATATTTCTGCTGTGTCACTTACAACAGGAGTCAGTCGCCACTGTACTTATATAAGAGATGATATCTATATAAATGCTTGACTGTAATCTGTCCAGTCTCAGTTATGCGCAGTGAGAGCAGGGGGAGAGGTGCACACACCCAACAGCTCCCACCACAGATCACCCGGAGAGGGGGACCTCCGCCAGGGAGGGGATGAGACAGGGGCAAATTGAGGCGATTTTACGTATGTATGCATGCATACACACACATACATACAGTTTACTATGATGGAGCAGTAAATATTTCTTTATTCATATTTCATATAGAAATGCAGGTTGGGGTTAATAGTACAATGATAGACAGGAGATGAATTACTTTTGTTGTCTGAAGGGTTTTGCTACCAAAATGATTGCGGATGGATGCAGATTAAAATTGCCTTTGATAGCTGCTCTTCTCCAATGTGCTGACACAGACATGGAATTGTGCTCAGCTGAGATGAAAAGCACCATCACAATTTAAATAGACCGTTTGCTTCTCCATGCAGACAAAGCATATTACACAGAAGATAATCTGTGAATGCATCAGAAATATTACATGCTTAAAAAACAAACGAGGTACTTGGGGAAAATAAAATCGGCAGGGATAGATGAATACCCAGAACCAGCTAGCAAGTGTGGGTTACAAAATGCAAAATGACTACTGGAGCCCAAGTGTCGGAAGCCACTTCTATTTGCGGATCCTGTTGACTGTAGATTAACTGGTTTCTGAATCCTACATTTTCCCAACCCCTGTAAATAGGTCACTATCTAAAATATAATCATAAATAATATTTGCTGGAGAGTTTTGGTGAAGAACAAAAATTATACGTGCAAGACAACACCGTATTTACTAGGTTAAAATAAGCACAGAGAAAATAAGCTCTTCCTTCAAATTTGGCAAAAATAGAAATTTTGTGGTTTTTAATAAATACCTTTAGTATTGTACACTTTTTTATTACATTATATTCAAACATATATCTAACATGTACATACATTATATTAAGCATTATAATGTCCTATACACACACAAGGTTTCTATAAAAAAATAAATTATTAATATTATAATAATAAATAATCTGAGAATCACTGCCAAATCATTTAAGAATTGAATAGGCTCCAAATTACAGAACACCCCCAGATTAATGGCATATAGTAATGGAATTATATGCCTGTCCTATGCAGCATAGTTGGCGTGTATTCTAAAGTAATGAAACCTATTTGATTCTAAAGAGCCATCCCATTAAACAATGCTCTCCTTGGTCAGGACACATACAATGTATATAAAACTGCACATTTACCTGTTTTGGGCGGTTAACATCTCTCTCTGAGGATGAGGACCACTGTACACGACCCTGGTGAGGCCATGTTGTGATAGAGCTCCATCAGTAAGTGCCAGTGACCCTATACTAGAAGGCTAAAAGACAAAATATTGGTGTTACAAGACACCCCATGCCAAACAATTCCCAACAGGGTCATGTGAGTACCTTCACCAATAAAAAGCAGAACTGGTTTATACTGGTTAACTCTCATGATCTAAACTCTCATCCAGAGGTTTTCCCATTTTGAAGATAAAACTCGACCAATGTGAGAGGTTACGGCTAAACTCACATTTTCTATTCTCTCACCCTATTACATTTGGCCCCAGGTGTTAATTAACAAGTTGAAAAAGATTGAAAACACGGCTTTCAACTTGTATCAAAATATATTTAACGCAGATAAATTGAGCCTTTTAGTGTAACATTAAACACAAATAGCAAAAATTATATTTCAGAAGAGACACCCGCATTTACCACTTTTATTTACTTTTTAGACAGAATGTGCCTTAAATACCATGAACCTGATAAATTTGCCCAACTATTTACTAATCTGCTGCAATTTAATCCAAATGAAAAAAGATCAATCTTTAAGGGCTATTACATAATAATTTTGAGTTTAGTAAGCCTACTTGAAAGGCTAACTTTATTAATTTTTAGCTAAAAATGACTAGTGAATAATAATTCTCCTGTCTAAACAAAACCTTTTAACAGTAATCTAGTCTCATATAGATAATTACCTCAGCAGTTATGATCAAATTCCAGGTACTTTTATTGGAGAGGAGCAGTCAAGAAAATAAAAAAAACGAAAATAAAAAAAACGCAAGACAGCCAAACGTACTGAGATTATTAAATGAATGATTAGGATCATTGCTTAAGGGCACAGGACACACGCCTCTAGTCCTTCATCTCAAAATAAAGAGATTATGAATGACTACATACAGAAACGCCCGCACATACGGCAGGTTAGGTTTTGGAACACCGCCGTAGAGTGAAAATGCAGAAGACAATGGAAAATTGCTGTCTGTCAATAAATGAGGGGGCATGCATTAAGGACTAGTGTATTTCCTCTGTCTTACCACTAGAGGACATTGCAATTCTGTAAAGCGACCCACTGCTTTCATCCAGCCCCCCCCCCCCCCCCCAAAATAAAATAAAAAATCAAATTCCCACAGCGCGCATTAAAAAGAGCATATTAGCGAGTGTCCCCCAGTATGTCAAGGTGGAATTTGCAAACAGTCACCGTCAGGAGACCGACAGAAGTAAAAAACACACAAATGTGATTTCCCTAGATAAGAGGGGATGCGGTGAATATCCCTACGATTGGGATGCCAACTGCCAAAATTCCGATCACCGAGAGAACACCGGCGCTGGAATCCCAGTGTCGGAATTCCGGCAGCCAGCATCTCGATCGTAATAAGACCGGGGCAAGGTAAGTATCAGCCGATAAGAGTGCACAGTATATCAACAATGGGAAATAACAAACTCTGCAAGTAATGCCCGTGGACAATCCTTCAAGCACCACCCACCAGGGGTTTCTATGATTGAGCGCTTCCTTCTGACCCCACTTACATGGGATGGCATTATCTGGCAAACATTACGTTCAGTTGGCAGAATCACTGAGCAGAAAATTACTTAATTGTCTATATGCAAATTACACCTTGAAATCAGCAAGCACGTAAAGCTCAAACAGCGGTTTCCTACCTCATGGAATACAGATGGCTTTGATAAGGATGGAATTGTAAATGACAAAACTCTGCTGTGTCCCTGTTCATCCACAATTTCCTGAGTAGAAGAAAAAATGGTATTACTTCATTTTTAGTACAACATAAGCCATCGACTTTCAGCACAAAGTGATATCTTAACTCTGTTGTGTCCGCTGGCATTAAGTGGATGCCAAAATTAAAATAATTTTTTTATATAAATTTATGAAGCGGTCCTATTTATGGTAAGAAGTCTGTTTCATTGCTTTGCTATAACAATTAAATCTAGCTTTCATATCATTCCCTCATGTGGCTGGGCTTAAACAAGCTGGCATTAAAAGTTACTGGTGAGAACACAAACTGAAGCTAGCCGTACACCGATCTGGCCAATGAACGACAGTTCTGAAAGATCATTGTTCAACGCGTGAAAGTGGCATTATTGTTGTATTTGATCAAACATGTTTAAATGTCCCGACCGTCATTCTGGAGATAACATGCAGTGAACTTCACATCTTACCCATTAATTGTGCAGTGTATGGAGGCACGGCTATCATCGTTGCATTGCACATTTGATCGGATTGTGTACTTTACTGTCTATTATGTGACCAGCCAAAGGCTAGGATGGATCAGAGTGAGATTTTTACAAGAAATAAAACAAATTTTAAAAGCTTTTTTTTTTTTTTTTTGCGCAGTGTTACAAGTCAACTATGTGATAAATTATTTGGGCGGAATTCAATTGTTTTAGCGCGCCCGATCACCCGTCTAAAGTGATAGGAGATCGCGGGGCACTATTCAATTGATGCCAATTATTGCGCTGATTGCGTCCATAGAGGTCGGGTTTAGCCATGTGGGAAAGCTACACCCGACCAAAGTGCTGGGCAAAGTGGCGTTTGGGCACCCAGTGGTGTTTTTTGCACTTAAGCTCGCCACCCTGGGGGAGAGAGCTGAAATGCCAGCGCCGGCAGCTGATCGTGCCCGACAGGAGCAACAACTGAATAGCTCCGCCGGGCACAAACAATTGAATTCCGCCCTAGTTTAAAAATACTACCTAAATTGGCGGCTTTAAAACAGCGTATTTTCCCATCAGTACACAGACGGCGATTTTACATAGCACAAAGTTTAATAATGTAGTTTGTGTTCTGCACCAAAAAAAAAAAAAAAAAAAAAGATTAAAACCAAACAAAAATATACATTTAAAAACCGGAGTTATGTTTATGAAACATGGATAAGCAATCTCGTACATTTCATGGCCCTGTAAAATTCCAAAGGGCCACATGTTACTCTTAGGAGTGTATTTACTAAAGTGCAGGTTTTTAGAAGTGGAGATGTTGCCTATAGCAACCAATCAAATTCTACTGATTCATCTAGCACCTTCTAGAAGACAATAGCTAGAATTTGATTTGTTGATTAGTAAATATACCCCTTAGTCTCAGTAGTAAGTTACATTAATACATTGTCAATGGAAGAGACACTTATCTGTAATACGGCATTAGCAGGCTTTTTAAGTCAGCGTTACAAGCTATAACAAACAAATATGGCAACAGCAGAAAGGAGATGGGTCTGCAAGAACAGACATTGGAGCTCACTTGTCAGCGCGTTTTATCATACGCAATGAGTTTTAAAACTTGTTGCGTATAACGGCCAATCAGCTCCTAACTATCATCTGTTTGAAAAATGACAGTTGGGAGCTGATTGAGCACCATTTGCCATACGCAATGAGTTTTAAAACTCACTGCATATGATAAAACTTGTTGATAAATGGGTCCCTCAGAAAGAAGTCTGTTGCCACCATTGTTGAAAGGGTTTGTTCCCCGTCTACTGTTAATGTGCTTTGCAGCCACTTACCCCTGACAACTAACTGTAAGACGAATGGTTTCTTATGGACTCTTTGCCACCCTTGTGCTCTTCTATTATTATGCAGTGACCAATGTCTCAAGCGTGATGAGTGTGAACAGTATAACAGTACAGACAGGCTATGGAATAAGTCTCCTTTGCATTCAGTATAGCCAAAAACAAAAGCACTTACGGGCAAAAATCACAGGAAGAGAGATTCTGAAAGGGGCTTCTACTTGAAAAATAAACAAAACACATTAGCAAATTCTCTTCTTTACCCTATACATTGATGAGTGGTTCCAACCAGAAGCAGGGTCCCAGCACTCATATAAAGCCAGGACTGTTGCCGGTCTCCACCGCAGCAACGGCTCTAAATGAAGGCTGGCTGCTGACTGGGAGAGGAACGGCATCATCATCCCGATACCACCAATCATACAATAATATGGGAGTGTACTGAATAGGAAGGTGTAGATGAAGAACAGTGCAGCTTCTTTTAGTTTTAACACTTTATTATAGTCACATGTTTACAGTTCTAGCAATTCTGACATGATGAGGATCATCCTCTGAAGGCCTCACAGGTTGCACAAGGAACAGAGTCCACTGTAGTGTGTAATGATTGCTAGTTTGCTATCCTCACACTTCAGAACCTCCCTCCAATTGTTAAGGCTTTATGGTGTTGTAGATAAAGGACAAACCCCACACAGTTACTTCTATCAATAAACATTACACAACAACACACCTACAGTAGCTAAGACATCTTTTCATGGTGATTAAAGATGATACGATGAGCATATTATGTAGCACTGCTATAGAGAATATATTTACTCATTCCTATTAGTCCCTGTTCCATTGGAACCTGTTGTCTGCATCAGTGTTTTGCAAATCCAGTCCCCAGGGAACCTAGAGTGCATGTTTTTCAGATCTCAACACAAGTGACATAATTAGTATCCCGTATGGGTCTTATAAACTGTGTCAGTCGGTAATTAACCAGCCTATGCTTCATCAAGGTATGGAGAATATGCAATGCTAGCGTTCCCGGAGGACTGGAGTAGGGAAACACTGGTGGTCTAAATTCTCTCTCTCTACCAAACACACACACACTATATTTTTATTTTCTTGGCAACCAATTAACCTAGAAGTAGGCTTTTTGGACTGAGATGAATGTGATGGAAAGTAAAGCTAGCCACAGAAGTATTTACCATCTCCAAACTGACTGATTATCTCACACTTGCAGTCATGGGGGTAAAACAACAACCTGCTTTTACGTTCCATCAGGATTTCAAATATTTTAAAAACACAGGATCACATACCCTACAATGGTGGACCAATTCATATAAACCAGATTGACCACACAAATCAACATGTTGCCGGAATTAGGGCAGACATGTTTAAATGCTGTTTTGCTGCCACAATACATCAACTTTGCAACATGTACTAAATACAGTCAGGTGCATAAATATTGGGACATTGACAGCATTTTCGTATTTGGACCTCTATTCACCACCACAATGGCTTTGAAATGAAACAAACAATATGTGCTTTAACTGCAGACTTTCAGATTTAATTTTAGGGTAATTACATCCAAATCAGGTGAACGGTGTAGGAATTACAACGGTTTCTATATGTGTCTCCCACTTTTTAAGGGGCCAAAAGTAATGGGACAAACTAAACAATCCTAAATCTAACTTTCACTTTTTAATACTTTGTTGCAAATCCTTTGCAGGCAATTACAGCCTGAAGTCTGGAACGCATAGACATCACCAGACGCTGGGTTTCATCCCTGGTGATGCTCTGCGAGGCCTCTAATGCAAATGTCTTCAGTTTCTGCTTGTTCTTGGGGCATTTTCCCTTCAGTTTTGTCGTCATCAAGTGAAATGCATGCTCAATCGGATTCAGGTCTGGGGATTGACTTGGCCATTGCATAACATTCCACTTTTTAGCCTTAAAAACCTCTTTGGTTGCTTTTGCAGTATGCTTCGGGTCATTGTCCATCTGCACTGTGAAGAGCCGTCCAATGAGTTCTGAAGCATTTGACTGAATATGAGCATATAATATTGCCCGAAACACTTCAGAATTCATTCTGCTGCTTTTGTCAGCAGTCACATCAATAAATACAAGGGAACCAGTTCCATTGGCAGCCATACATGCCCACGCCATGACACTACCACCACCATGCTTCACTGATGAGGTGGTATGTTTTGGATCATGAGCAGTTCCTTTCCTTCTCCATACTCTTCTCTTCCCATCACTCTGGTATAAGTTGATCTTTGTCATATCTGTCCATAGGATGTTGTTCCAGAACTGTAATGGCTTTTTTAGATGTTGTTTGGCAAACTCTAATCTGGTCTTCCTGTTTTTGTGGCTCACCAATGGTTTACATCTTGTGGTGAACCCTCTATATTCACTCTTGTGAAGTCTTCTCTTGCTTGTTGACTTTGACACATATACACCTACCTCCTGGAGAGTGTTCTTGATTTGGCCAACTGTTGTGAAGGGGTTTTTGTTAACCAGGGAAATGATTCTTCTGTCATCCACCACAGTTGTTTTCAGTGGTCTTCCGGGTCTTTTGGTGTTGCTGAGCTCTCCGGTGCGTTTTCTTTTTAAGAATGTTCCAAACAGTTGATTTGGCAACATCTAATGTTTTTGCTCTCTCTCTGATGGGTTTGTTTTGATTTTTCAGCCTAATGATGGCTTGCTTCACTGATAGTGACAGCTCTTTGGATCTCATATTGAGAGTCGACAGCAACTGATTCCAAATGCAAATGTCACACCTAGAATCAACTCCAGACCTTTTACCTGCTTAACTGATGATGAAATTACGAGGGAATAGCCCACACCTGTCTATGAAATAGCTTTTGAGTTGATAGTCCCATTACTTTTGGCACCTTAAAAAGTGGGAGGCACATATAGAAACCGTTGTAATTCCTAAACCGTTCACCTTATTTGGATGTAATTACCCTCAAATTAAATCTGAAATTCTGCAGTTAAAGCACATCTTGTTTGTTTCAGTTCAAAGCCATTGTGGTGGTGAATAGAGGCCAAAATATGAAAATTCTGTCAATGTCCCAATATTTATGCACCTGACTGTATATAAACAAGCTGAGAAACTCCAGCCCCTTGGGTTCTTTCTGTAATCCAATCAGTACATCAATGTAAATCTGGATTTATGGTTAGATTGGGAATCCATTATCTTTAACAGTTTCAAAAACAAATGTAGGGAGGGACACATTTTAGAACGTGAAGCGCTTTAGAAAAAAAACCACAAAAAAACACTGTTGCAATGTCAAAGATAGACACAGGGTCATCGTGAAGATAATTGAGGGAACTGCCCCTAGATTTAACGGAGATCAAATTTTCCATTCATCCAAAACAAGAATACACACAGAGCTGACAACCAGAATACATTGTGCTGCCCTGCAGGGAATCCCAATCATTAATCGCAACGTATACTTATAGCAGATGACTCCTATACCTCTCCCACAAGAAACTGCTCCAAGCACGATCCAACAATGGGATTCATAATTATTGTTCATTATAGCTACAAACCACATACTAAACTAGAATGGCTCATTCTGCAGGTACATTTAACTCAGATTTCCATTAATGGCAATGCAGCTCAACAAATACAATAAACACAGACTAAATCAAAAGCATACTGCAATGTACTGTACTTGCTTTTACTTTCTAAAAATAAACCTTAAACTCTGATTAGTTGCTTTACTTTGCGGCACGTTTATACACTTAGGCCTGATTCATAGATGGAGGCTAATGCGATCACAGCTGCAATTTCGTGCACAATGCAGCTGCAATAATATGGTAATGGTTCCAATGATCACCAGAGCAGAAAAATGTCTTACTTAATGCATATGATGTCGCTTACCTGCATAAATATGTGTAACATTGACGCACATCTAGTTGCCATCTTTCCCTTGCGGAAGGTCTGACCAGCCGCAGACTCGGCAGCTCTCCTGGCTCTCAGAGAGTTCTCATGATGCATAGGAGATCACAAAGGCTAAGTTATGCACGTTCATATATTTATTTCTATGGCACCACAAGTGTCCGCAGTGCCTCACAAACCAATAAGTGACCGTGACTTACAGTACAATACAAGGCAGGACAAGGATAATATGCATTGCAACATTAGCGACCTTAACACCCATATAAACAGCAGAGCATAAGCAACCAGGTAAGGAGTAGATGAAAGTAAAGAACAAGAGGGTTGAGGGCCCAGTTTGTAAGAGCTTACTTTCTTAAGAGGGGCAAACATACAGACGTGAGACAGTTGGGGTAGGCAGGGTGAAAGGAGCATGTAGCAGCAAGTTAAAATGAGAGCTGGAAGGCTTTGATGAAGTAGTGGGTCTTGAGAGCACGTTTTACGGAATGTAGAGAGGTCTGATGGGGAGCAGCACGGCCAAAATCTTGGAGGCGGGAGTGGAGGAAGTAAGTAGTTGGCATGAGAGGCGGCGTGCATTTGTTGAACGAAGAGGGCGGACAGGAGAGTGAAGGGAGATGAAGTCAGGGTTGTAAATGGGAGAGGAATGGGTGAGGGCTTTGTAAGCAAGTGTAAGAACCTTGGAGTTCTGAAAGGGAAGGGGAGCCAGTGGAGGGCTTGTAGGAGAGGGGAGGCAGATGTAGAGCGTTTGAAGAGGAAGATCAGCCGAACAGCAGGACTGAGGACAGATTGGAGTGGAGAGCGGTGTGAGCCTGGGAGGTCACATAGGAGGAGGTTACAGTAGTCCAACCTGTAGATGACCAGTGAGTGTATGAGGGTTTTAGTAGCATCCATGGTGAGAAAGGGTCTGATCTTTGAAATATTTTTGAGATGGAAACAACAGGACTACAATAGGAGCTGGATATGTGGTTTGAAAGAGAGGGATGAGGGCCATGACTTCCTCTCCAGATACAGGGGAGGATGGATGTCAGAGTTGGTAAAATACATGTGAAGGAGTGATCCGGGAAAGGATGGGGTGGAGTGCTGGAGGACTGGTGGCATATGATGTCCTGACGTAAGGAATATATTTTTGATGTAAAGTAGGTAGCAAAGTCAAGGGAAGAAAGCGAGGCGGGGTGGCGAGGAGGGGGTGGGCAGAGTAGGGCGTTGAAGGTGGCGAAGAGACGCTGGGGGTTTGAGGACTGGGAGGAGATGGGGTTGAAATATGACTACTTAGAGAGCAAAAGGGCAGCACTGTAGGATGAGCGCATAAATTTGAAATGGAGAAACGTCTATCAAACGTACTGGCAAGCTGAGTTAGTCTGACCATCCCCTCCCCTCCCATCACCACCCCCAAACTCTGATGCTGGCCACACACATAGCGATATTTTACCCGATCTGGCTGATTCCGACACATTGGAATGACAGATCGTGTAAAATATGGCCAAATTGAGAGTAAATCGTGAGTCCCCACTCACATTCATGATGCGATGCGCGTCCCCGCTGGTCGCACATCGCATCTTCAGATCTGCCGTGCAGTAGGGCAGATCTGACAATCTAGGACACGATGCACTGTGAAAGTCTGGATGCAGGAGAGATCGTTTGAAGATTGGACACCAAATCGTGTGCAGAGCTGCCAGGGAGAGTTTCAAGGAAAATCTTACACATCGGCTCATCGTGTGCAGATCGCTATATCTGAGGCCAGCTTGACTGTCACTCCCTTTGCAAGTGGATCCTCTATGCATCCGTAATCGCAATGCGATCGCTGTTCAGGCGCAGTGTGACTTATACACATGCACACTGGTAGACAATCGCTCAATCTGCGTACATTATCACCATAATTGTGTTCATCTCTGAATCAGGCCCTTGCAACAAAGTTATTGGATATGACGCAGAGATAGCAGGAGCAATGCACAAACCTGTTTTGAAAATAAAGCAAACAGTTATGTGCGCTAGGAAGCATTAATATGATAAGGCTCACATTCATTTATTCTATCCAGTTTCTTTTACAACAACGTGATAGAATAGTTTTTGGTACAAGTTGTTCCAGTCTCTTATACCAGATTGATCATAATACTGCTCTAGTTCATCATGTTTGAGGGTTAATGTTGTTGTTTTTTTTTTCCCAGCCATTGAATTGCAAATCTACTACTGTGCTTTGTGGATCATTGGACCGTATTATCTGTCAAGCAACTTTAGCTTGTCAGACATTGGATGGACTAACATTTCCATCTAGTATTCTCATGTACAAAGAGGAATTCATGATGAACTTAAATTACATCCAGGTTCTATAGCTGCAAAACAAACCCAAATCGTTACCCCTTTATTATGGTTATTTACGGTTTGAACAACTTTCTCGGGGTAACATGTAGGGGTATATTTACTAAAGTGCGGGTTTTTAGAAGTGGAGGTGTTGCCCATAGCAACTAATAAGATTCTAGCTATTATCTTCTAGATGGTGCTAGATAAATGTTAAGTAGAATCTGATTGGTTGCCATGAGCAACATCTACACTTCTAAAAACCTGCACTTTAGTAAATATACCGCCATAGTGTTTGGTTTTCTTGAAATGTGGCAATGCTCATTAAGACCGAACTCCTCCTCTTCGGACTGGTCAGTCTAGAGGCGATTGTTCTAGAAGTCTTGTACTGCAAAGGGTCGGTTTTTTTTTTGTTTTTTTTTAGATAAAAGGGATTTGACCTGACTACCCTTCCATAAGAGTCATACTTGTTTAGCGGTTTTCTGATGGCCAAGTCATAAGCTTTAACATTTACATGCTGATAGAAGCCAGTAGGTACCTGGATATAGCTTTTGGGTTATTGCAAGTTGTAAGAGAACCAAATGGTTTGATCTTTGTGTGAATTTGTGGGACAACCACTCCTGGGAGGTATCATCCATGTTTTCTGTTTGTAAATGTAGAACAAGAGACTTCAAATTTCTAACCCTTTTCTCCATGGAATGTTACCACCAATTTGAACATTCAAACCGGCAAAGTTTCCGCTTTTATATAATGGAAATATCCCTTCCTGATGACATTTTAAAGGGCATTTCATTAGCTTTCCCTGGACCAAATTGTCTTGTTTATCAATATGTAGGCAGTTAGCGTGTATTTACTTTTCCACATGTACTGTGCGTTCATACGTGTAATTGAGGGATGCAATTGTTTGCCTTGTGTCAGATGCTACCAATTGCCTCACCATAGTAATTGAAGGGGGATAGATGTAAATATATATTCTATTTACGCACACTCAGTGGCCTGTTTGTTAGGTACACCTTTCTGGTACTGGACAGGACCAACTTTTGATTCAAGAATAGCCAGTATTCTTTGTGGCTAAGATTCAACTGGGTCGAACATTGCTTAGTCGCTGACATGATATAGTATTCCCGCTAGACCACAGGCAGGGCGCCGAGGGTGCATGCATGGGAAGTCTGTGCGAGCGCTCGCAAAACAGGGGCGTGGCCAACCATGGAGGGGGTGTGTCACTGTGACATGCACCCAATTCATCACACTTGTAGGCGCATGCCCAGCACTTAGAGATGCTGGGCTTCCCCCAAACTCTCCCCTCATGGTGAATAGATGCCGTGCACATGTGGACGGCATCTATTAACATAGCAGAGATACAGATACAGCAACTTTTCCCACCCACGGGACACTGCGGTGGGGAAAGGCAGAGGGCAGGCTGTTTTAGCGGGCGCTGTTAAAAAGGACAGGGCATGATCATGGAACCATCTTCAGAAGATGTGTGCTTTGTGACAAATAGCCAACAACACACAGCTAGCATGTGGTATTATAAGAAACATTTCCCACGCCATTGCACCACCTGCTTTAGACATTGACACAAGACATGATTAATCCATGGATTCATATACTGAGCATCCCATCTTCTGCAGAACTTGAGATTCATCATACCACATGACATTTTCCCAATATTCAATTATCCAGCTTCCTATTCGTAGCTGACTGGAGTGGAACCCAGTGTGTTATTCTGTTAATGTAGCACATCAAGGTTCAACATGCTGTGTGCTCAGATATACTTCTGCATACCACGGATGTAACACATAAATTATTTGATATAAGGTCACCTTCCTGTCAGCTTGAAGCACACTGCCCATTCTCCTGTGATCGCTCTAATAACAAGACATTTCCGCCCACAGAACTGCTCACCCGGGGTTAGATGTACTAAGCTCTGGAAAGTGATAAATTGGAGAGTGATAAACTACCAACCAATCAGCTCCTATAATTTTTCAAAAACAGCCTGTAACATGACACGTAGGAGCTGAGTGGCTGGTAGTTTATCACTGTCCAATTTATCACTTTCCAGAGCTTAATATATCTCCCCAGGATGTTTTTTGTTTTGTGCATCATTCTCTGTAAATGTGGGTGAAAACCCAAGGAGATCGGTAGTTTCTGACACACTCAAACCACCCTGTCTGGCACCAACAATCATAACACAGTTAAAGTAATTTAGATCACCTTTCTTCCTCATTCTGTGTTTGGTATGAACAACAACTGAACCTCTTGACCATGTCTGCATGCTGTAACGCATTGAGTTGCTGTTCTAAATAATGCTAAATTGCTTGCTCTATACTTGCTATATTAATATAATATAGTGGCTGCTCAAATCAACTTAATGGTATTTCACATGGGAGGGGTTTACTCTGGACTAGAAAAAAAATGTTCCCCCAGCACACTGCAAAAGATCAGCAATAAGATTTCAATACTACATGATAATAGAAATCCAGAGATCTTTGTTGCATATTTTTGCAAAGATATGTTTAAGCCATCCGGTTCTGAGAGGCATGGTTGGGACCAGCATTTAGAGGGTGTGCTGGTTCCTGCAGTGCTATTTAGATGATTCTGGGGTACCTCCACGTGAGTTGGCTCTCAACTTAGATATATTAATGTATGTGCCGTATCACGTCATAATAGAATCCAATTATATCAGGATTTTTGTTACTTACCGATAAATCCCTTTCTCAGATTCCACAGGGTACACTGGAGTCTCAGTACAGTGGGTATAAAGGTGGGTTAACCGGGAGCTGGCACTTTAATACATTTGTATGGTAGATAGCTCCTCCCCCTCTATACCCTCCAACAGGTCAGTCTAAAAAAAACTGTGCCCGAGGAGAGGTGGAAAATAAGGAGAAAGGAGAAGAGAAACTACAACATTCATAAAACCTTTTCTGGTTTGTTCATGTAAGAAAACACAACATTCCAAGCAGACCATGGAGACAAACAACTGTTCGCACATGGAAAACAACAACTTACGCAGGTGGAACAGCGCCGGGCAGGCGTCCAGTGTCCCCTGTAGAATCGGAGAAAGGGATTTATCGGTAAGTAACCAAAATCCTGATTTCTCCTTCATCCACTAGGGGACACTGGAGTCTCAGTACAGTGGGGACGTCCCAGAGCTCCCATCCCAGACATGAGAGTGCTGAGAATCCTGCAAAACAGCACGGCCATACTGCGAAGCAGAGGCCGCAAAAGTGTCAAAACGGTAAAACTTAACAAAAGTATGCCTGCCTGACCAGGTGGCCACTCGACAAAGATTAGTCAAAGACACACCACGGGCAGCCCACCGAGCGTGTTGAATGCGCCGTAATAGAAACCGGCGGCTGTTTAGATGGGGCCAGATAAGCCTGTCTGATTTTCAGACAAATCCAACGAGAAATAGTTTGTTTTGAGGCCGGCCAACCTGGCCTCACCATATCAAAACAGACAAAAAGCACGTCCGTCTTCCGGATAGATGCTGTCCTCTCAACATAGATCCGAAGAGCTCTAACAACATCTAAGGATTTGGAGCCCTGAGAATCTTCCTCTAACCCTGGAACCACAATTGGCTGGTTTATGTGAAACGCAGACACCACCTTAGGAAGAAAGGACATCTGCGTACGAAGCTCAGCCGTGTCCTCATGGAAAACGAGGTAAGGCGGGCGACAGGATAGAGCCCCAAGCTCCGACACACATCTAGCTGAGGCGAGCGCCAAAAGAAGAACCACCTTCCAAGTTAAAAACTTAATCTCCACCGTCTGTAGCGGCTCAAACAAAGCAGACTGGAGAAAAGAAGTGACCAAGTCTAAATCCCATGGGGCCGTAGGAGGCACAAATGGTTTTGTAGTCTGATTACTCCCTGTAGGAAGGTCTGGACATCCGGCAATAATGCAAGTTTTCTCTGAAATAAAACGGACAGTGCTGACACCTGAACCTTCAAAGATCCTAGACGAAGGCCTGCTGATAAACCGGCCTGTAGAAAAAGAAGACGACGAGATACCTTGACATCAGACGGGGGTGAACTGCGGCATTCACATAAAGATACGTATGTCTTCCAGATACGATAATAATGTTTTGATGTGACTTCCTTCCGAGCCCTAATCATGGTAGGAATCACACTGGAAAGAATACCCTTCTTACGTAGGATGGCCCTTTCAACAGCCACGCCGTCAAACAAAGCTGCTTTAAGTCCTGATAAACGGACCCTGTAGAAGTAGTAGATCGTCTTGCAGAGGTAGAGGCCACGGATTGTCTATCAACAGATGCCGTAGGCTAGAGTACCACGCTCGTCTGGGCCAATCTGGAGCCACCAGCAACACCTTGGCCCTTTTTCTTTTAATTCTTTGAAGCAGACGAGGAAGAGGCGGAATTGGAGGGAACCGATACACGTAGTGAAACTGCCAAGGCGCTGTCAGTGCATCCACGACCACTGCTTGAGGATCCCTTGTTAGTGAGCCATACAGCGGTAATTGATGGTTCAACCTCGACGCCATGAGATCCGCTTGAGGTTGAAAGTACACAGATATGGATTGCGATCCTTCAAGTTCAGAATGGTTCTCACCGACCCATCTAGTTTTGGAACCACAAACAAGCTGGAGTAAAAACCCTGACCCCGCTGATGGTTCGGAACATTCACTACCACTCGAGACAACAGAAGCCTGTCTATTGCCCCCTGAATCACAACCAGTCTTTCTGCTGACAGTGGTAACCCGGTTGTGAAAAAGCGGTGCAGTGTGCATGGGGAGGAACATGTTTTTCTTTATTTTCACTTGCTATATTTAAAAACAATACTCTCCTGTTTTAAACGCAGAAAGATTGCACCTACTTGTAGTACACCAGTGTATTGAGTGTACAGTGCCTTAATATGGGCTTCTAACAAGCTCTGCTTGGAGTCTACATAAATTATCTACACGGGTCAACCTTTGACAGAGTATAGTATTTTAACTCATGACTGTTCTGAAAGCTTTTCTGCACAGATCTTGGAGGATTGATTATTCCTGCTCTTACTGTAAGCAAATCAGTAGTGGAGCCTATACAGACTGCTGGGGGACAGACCTTGCATTTTATGCAATGCATTCCAAGACCAATCCCTGCAAGAAAACTTAAAGTCAACTGCAGCAACGTGAAATAGATAAATATGCAGCATCTCATTTCCAGAGTGTGCACAGATGACGCCAGGACTATGTAAGGCAGGAAAAGCTTTTTCATTAATAGAAGACAATGGGACAGTAGAAGTAATGTAAATTACAGGTCTCTTTGCCCCAGGGAGAATCTCACCTAATGCCATCCACTTTCACTAGATGTGATATACAAAGCGACAGCTCAGAGTTTGTTCTGAGAGATTGCAATCACTTATGACAGCTGCCCAGTGATTTCTGAAGAGCACTACATAACAGAGTTCATTTATGATTGCATCTACTGCAAATAGGTCAGCGGAAACACATGATCACACCTACACTGGGCACAGCTATGTGCAGTCCAGAAACATACCACCAAGGTGGGACCTGACAATGCATATTCATTGCATAACTACTAAGAACTGCATGTCATCACATTTGGGCAGCCGCATCATCAAAGGCGTCTTGGTCACAAATAAACAAAAAAAACAAGCATTAACAGTTTCATAAATACCTTTTCAATTTAACCTTGCAAAATCACCTTTAAAAATAAATATTCCATCTATTGCTCATAAGGACTGTCTGCTTCAGCCGAAAGATTGCCCAATCGCAATCCATGAATACCAGAATGCGCACAATAGGGCTCTATTGCCAGCGCAAAAAAAAAAGACGGTGATGATGGGCAACCCTGTCACATTCCCCAAGTTCAAGGGAAAAAAATGGTACACAAGCGGAGGGGCTGAGTAAAGTAATTTGACCCAACTGAGAAAAATCTGTGCCAACCCAAAGCATTCCATAGTCTCCCAGCGCAAGGGCCACTCCATGGAGTCACAACGTCTTTGCAGGGTCTCTAAGGAGGCTACAGCTGCAGAGGCCCTATCCACCTGGGAATCCGGCAGATGTGTAAATGAACGACAGAGGTTTACAGACTTGTACTGGCCTAGTATAAGTTTATGTATATTGTAAGGATGAGAAGTGTGAGGGAGACGTGGTACAGGCATGGGCAACTCTATATGGGATTTCCCACATGGTTATGAGAGTAAAAGGAAAGTACATACCTGCAGCTATCCCGCCATTCCCGCTGGCAGCCACATCCCACATAGGTTTCTATGGGGGATGCGATGCTGCCGAATTTACCAACACCCGGAATGAGATGCATTCCGAATAATTGCCCCCGCAGCCAACACCCCGGAAATGGCGGCCGTGCGTTTGCAGTCAGCGTGAATGCGCATGCGCAGTAGTGCCGGCAGTTCTCTGGGCACATCTCAGGGACTGGCTCCTTTTGGAGTCTCTGTCCATGTGAGTGCCGGATGGTACATTCCGGCGACAGAATCGCATCTTGCAATGTGACCTTACCGCCCATGATCGCATTGCAATCATTAATAAATGGGGCCCTTAATGTGGTAGGTTTTCTAGTTTAAAATAAATGGTAGGCCTTGTTAGACTACCATATTACTCCTACACGTCGCAAATTGGTTTATTCTAAGTTATCAATATTTTCAATTGCAGAGTTTATTGTGAAACCCTCCAATTAGATACCTGCTTTTTGCCGTTTATTACTGCAAACACAAGAACCACAAAAGTATTTTTTTGTGCAGTCTTGAAAAGTCAAGGAAAAAAAAAAATATGTTTTGCCTATTTTTGTTACATTTCATTTGAAGTGTTAGAAGAGCAGAAAGACACACGGAACAATATTACTAATGATTTGACGCATCGGAACGATAAATCAGCAGTATCGTTCCGTGTGTATTGCTCTATATTGTGCATTGCGCACTCCCATGGGGTCATCAGCCGCATCGCCTGATCTTTTGTACATGCAGAAAGATTAGGCGATGCGGCTGACAATCCCATGCAGCGCTATGTGGCGGGGGACGGCATATCGGGCAGTGGATACTCTTGTGTGTAGGGACCACCCCATATGTCGGCCCTGGGATCACAGGTCACATCGGCGGGCACACATCGTATCGTGTGTACCCACCTTAACTGATTTTTCTGTATATAAACAAGACACAATGTGCGGGTACTCCAAAAAAAAAACCATCAGATGCAAAGGAGTACAAGATAATTATTATTTTCTATTAATCACTTTGAGCCTTTTGCGAAGGTTGTAAATAGCTTACAGACAATCAAATCTCTTTTAAACACTGTGCTGACTTTAAGTGCAGTTTAATAAGAGAAGGGAAAGTCACACGCAGCTCATCAGGGAGACTGAACAGACAACATAGGAAAATTAAGACCGTAGGCACATTCTCTAAAGGAGGTCCCATACTACCCCCAGCATGCTTTGCATCTATACAACGTTCTGTGTTAGACATCTCATCTCCAGTGAAACGAAGGAACATCACCCGCAGGCAGCAGAAAAGGAATAAATGTCCTCCTAGGGAGGACATGAGAATTGTCACATTTGCTTAAGTAAAAGACATATCAAGTAAACGGGTTTATTGGAGGTCCTTCTGTTGTTCTAATTTTTAATGAGGTTTAACTCTTTCATTGACAGAGAAGGAGGATTCACCACCTCAAGAAAATCAAGCCCTGTAATTACTAAAATATATAAGCAAATAAAACAAAATTAAAAATAAGATTTTATCAGCTGAACTGACATCTGTTTAGAGAATGCAGCCTATACATTCTGTAGGAACTAGTGACACCATGGTCACTAAAGCCTCTCACGCCTCAGTGAGGGAAACGATGACCAGTGAAAACAGACTGTATTCTAACGGACACAAAATGGCTGCCTTCACTGCATGCAGGAGGGACAAATACAATGGAATAATATACATACCATAATGACTAGAGCAGAAACATGACAGAAATGTTAAGAACATTTTCTCCTCCACAAAAATAACATATGAAAAGGGGGCACATCAGCGACAAAAGTACAGTACATTGTTTTGAGCAGATCTTGGTACACACACTAACCAAATTGTAGATACTCAGTAAAATAGCCTCGATGCATCCATTGCTCTGCAGGTCTCTGCTGGTGGACAGAGATAGGTAACACCATATTAGTTCTGGCAGGAACTGAAGTGTAAATATCCTCAAGTTCTTCTCTTTGCTGCGGTAAAACTCCAAGAGCTGGTTGCAGATTGGCTCCAGCAACTGTGAATGAAAACATGCATCACGTACATCACTGAAATAGACAAATTTATATTACATACAAGCCTATCTTTATAGTCACCAATCTTTATACGTCTATACATAAAACACACACTGACAAGGGAATGATGATAGAACAGATTGTAAAACAGTAATCATTTAATGGGGGTTTCAGACTATAGATTGACAGTAAAGAGGTCGACAATGCCTAGATAGACACCAGATGTTAGACAGTCAATAGGTCGCCTGGGACAAAAGGTTGACACACTAAAGGGCAACATGTAAGAATGTCGACAGGTACAAATGGTAGACAGGGTCAAAAAAAATAAAAAAATAAATCGCCGTGAAAATGGTCGGCACATGATTGATTTTTTTTTTACATTTTTTTTTTTTTTAAGGGTTAGGCACTTACTGGAGGGTTAGGGTTAGGCACTAAAAGGGATGGTTATGGTCAGTCACCTACCCCGACAGTTCGGTACTAAGGGGAGGGTTAGGGTGAAGAATAGGGCTATATTTTTTTTAAATCATGTCGACCATTTTTGTGTTGACCACCTTTAGTGTGTCAACCTTTTGTCCCAGTCGGCCTATTGACTGACTAATATCTAGTGTATATCTAGACACTGTTGACCTTTTTACTGTCTATCTATCTGTTAATCCACATGGCAATGGCAACCTCAACTGTATGGAACAAAAACAAAAAATGCACAAACTAACCTCCTATGGTAATACTGGAAACTAAAACGTTTTTATGTTTAGGCACTGTGGTCCTTATGCTCCCAAAGGTGTTAGTTTCATTTCAAACTCAACTTTATTATTAATAATAATAATGTATTTATATAGCATTTTTCTCCTAAATGACTCAAAGTGCTTTATAATTTGCCTTTACAGCACAAAATACAAAACAAGCATAACAAGGAACACTAGTGAGATGCTTGGGTGAACAGGAAAGTCTTGAGTCTATTTTTGAAAGATTCTAGAGCGGAGGCCTCTCGAACTGTGTGGGGAAGCAATTTCCATAGAGTCTGAACAACAAAGCTGAAAGCTCGACCCCCAGATGAATTAAGAGGATAGGAATGTCCCTTCCACCAGCCACACGTTAATCACAAGATACTCTTACTAGCTCAAGTGTTAAACTGGGTACACACAGACGATGTCGGCACGATATGTCGTTTCCGGCTGAATCGGAACGATCGGCCACATGGTTCAGTGTGTACATCCAATATGCGCGTTCCCACCGCCGCTTGTGACATCGTCCAGTCAGCCGTGCTACACGTCCGGAAGATATCACAAGTGGGCCCGTGGCAGGTAATGAAGGACGGAACAAGATATTGCTTCGTCGATCATTACCTCCTTCTGATGTGCCATCGTTCATTACCTCGGCCCGGCATACCGGCTGGGTACACATCGCCCAGTGTGTACCCAACTTTAGATCTAGGCATATCTTGGTATCTCTTAATCCTCAATATCTTCCTGCCCTTAGTCACCAATAAAATTAATTACAGAATTCACAAAATGTTACGGAAAAAAGAAAATATCACAATAGGGGCAAACTGCTTTATACAGTTTTAAAAGGGATTAATTTAATAGTTGCACTTACAAAGAATAAAAAAAGTTAAAAGCATGAACATTAATGGATGCAATCATATAGACCCGTATCGGTCAGATATATAAAGTCAGGCATCTCACAACAAACAACCATTTTGAAAAAGGACAAATGGCCTGATGGATTCCTAGGACTTCACTTTACATCTGGATCCTGGGAATCCTGTTGTTTATTGTGATAGATGTATAAAGTCTGACCTATCACAGCAAACAGGATTCCCGGGATCCAGATGTAAAGTGAAGACCTAGGAATCCGTGTGGCCATTTGTCCTATGGTGCTTCCTCCCTGACTCCTACTGAATACTACTTTTTCAAAACGGTTGTTTGTTGTGAGATACCTGACCGGTACGGGTCTATAGGATTGCATCCATGTTCATGCTTTAAACATTTGTAAATGCAACTACTAAATAACCCTTTTTTAAATAATACAAAGCAGCATGTCACTACTGTGATATTTTATTTTTTTCATTGGTCTTTTGGCAATTTCTGGAGTAAGTTTTATTGGTGACTAAAGGGAGGACGATTTTGAAGATTAAGAGATACCGAGATATGCCTATATGTAACACGTGAGTTAGTAAGAGTATCTACAGATTATCATATGTCGCTGGTTGAAGGGACAATCCTATTACCATATTTTTGGTGGAAGATACACCATCATCTTAATTATTGTTGACACAAGGGTGTGTTGTGCTTTTTTGTATTACACGATGTTGTTTTTTCTGTTTTTGTTTTTATACACACGTTGTGAATTTGAAACTTATCCCAAAAGCTGGTACGTGTAGTTCTACAACAGATATAGAAAGCACTGTTTTCCAAACACAGCATTAAAAACCACAAAACATATTCAAATACAGTATATATTTGACAATACACCCGCATCAAAGCATTTTCAAGGCAACTCCCAGCCATAGGCGATATGTACAATAAACTGTGCATAAGCCATCATGCCATACCTACATTATCCACAGAGCACATATAAAAAACACCATATAGTGATGTGGTAGCTGCTCTGTTTGGAAAAGTGCTAAAAATCAATGAGAGTGTTCTCTACAAGCAGGCTGTCCAACATAAAACGTGTTCTTCATGCAAGTAAAATGCTCAATATGAGCTGGCTGGGTGGGTTGCTAGGCTGCGGCACTGATGTAAAGTACCACCTACACCTTCAAAGAAAACAAACATCTTATGAATCATCATCATCGCTTGCTGCCATTTCCCTCTCTCCATCATAACATTAAACATCACTGGTGTATTTGAACTTGGATAGCTCATGCTTTCAAAATTGCTTAAGTGAGCATCCATCCATCATTACATCACAGCATGAACTAACATCATCAGTAATGGCACAGACCCAGCCTTCCTGCTAGGGCTGAATATAGAACATATATATATATTTGCATTGGATAAACATTTAAGGCAAATTAATTCACCACTATTCATGGCAGCATGGAGTGTGGGCATTTACTGGGCCCACTTACAAGGAGTTGCCTACTTTAATTGTAAACGTTTTTAAAGTAAGATGAATATTTACTAGTCCCTGCTGGTGAGAGTTAGGGCAGGGGGAACATTTACGTACAGGTAAAACACTGTTACGTAAATGTAAAACATTGGGAAAGGTAGACACTGGCCAGCATGTAAGCCGGAAGTACATTTGAAACATCTATGGGTGGAGAGGGTGTGAAACGCGTCGTACATATGCAGTGGGTGGGATTGGCAGCACAATGTTATTTTGCACCTACGCCCAATAGTTTTTATTATAGTATACTATAGAAATGCTACTGCCCGCACATACAGACATTGTCAATTCAGTATCAGTTGAAGAAACATTGTAAGACTAACAGGCATTGGATTACAAACGGAAAACGAAGTGATTTAAAAATCAGACATGATCCACAAATGCACGAAAGCAATGTAATTCATGCATATGGACATATCCAATGTTCCCGCTAGGGTGTATTAGCGGGGCGCCGGGCCCTGCCCGATTTTAAAAGGACAGCCTGCCCTAGTATAATTATACTTTAATTTAAAGACGCCATACAATTTCCTCAGCGCCGTAAAAGCAATATACAAGTACCAGTGAAAACAGACAAATCAAATGTACTGTACGTGTAATCTGACATAATATTGGAACAAAACAAAAGCAAGAAACCAAATAACTAGGTAGGACATGGATGGGAGCGATGGTTGGGAGACTCCCTATATCCAGACGGGCATGGGACGGCGAGTCAGGGGGCGTGGACTGCAGTTCAGCACTCAATGAGACTGTACCCAATGAAAGGCAAGCACAGAGACTGAGTCAATGAAGCAGACATGTAGCAATGTAAGAAAGGATAGTGTGGGGGAGGAAAAATTAGGGAAGAAAGTCCTGTCCTTGAGAGCTTATATGGTAAGGGGGTGGTTGCACAAGAGGAGAGAGAATATGGAAGGGTTATGGTAAGAGAGCAGAGTTGAGATTTAGTAGGAGGGATGGTAGGCATTGGTGAAAAGGTAAGTTTAGAGTGAACATTCAGGGATTGGGAGACTGGTAGAAAGTCTCATATGACATGGAAGAGAGTTCCAGAAGAGGGGGGCAGATCAGGAGAAGTGTTAGAGTCAGGCATCAGAGAAGGTGAGGGGAGTTGAGGCAGCAGTCCGAGGAAAAACAGAGCCTGCGGCAGTGTGGACAGAGATGTAGGAGGGCGCAGAGTTATTAAGTATGGGTTAAGAGTTTGAACTGGTTTCTGAGGGGGACAGGGCGTCAGGAAACAAGTTGCAGAGAGGAAGCTGACACAGAGTTTTAGAGAGGAATATTAGACGTTCAGCAGCATTCATGATGAAGTGGGAAAGGCAAGTGAGGAAGAGGCCAGAGAGAGGATTACGATAGTGGAGCCGAGAGATGAGTGCATTGACAAAGGTTTTGCAGGCATGAGAAAGAGCTTGATCTTAGAAATGTTGAGGAGGTAGTAGTGACACGAGTGACATCTATATGTTAATAGCAGCAGGCCGAATGAGATATTTCTATGATGCCGGACACATCCTATACCAAATTAAAAGGTCTTGGTCCATAGAGTTGCAGAAAAATATTGGCGTTGTAATTGGTTGCTTTGTTTCGGAGTATGGTGGCAAATCGTCCACCTGCCATTTACGATGCAACACTATTGTGCTCTGGAAAATGTGACAGTTGGTGAACTCTCCTCGTGCACCTGCCGGATGACCTGGAACAAGTGACCTGCTGGGCAGTCTGGAAACTGACAGATATTTGCAGCCACATTTATCAGCGAGTCTTGCAGGGACCTCAAACACCAACTGCTGTGTTATTTCATTAGTTCACTTCACCTTGCATTGTATACACCAAACATGCCTAGAGGCCAGCCTTAAGGACGTCAACATGGTGTAACCCTTATAGGTTGCCCAGAGTGCGCAGTTCAAATGTGAAATGTCACAGAATGCAAGAGAGGATGGGGCTCTGGTAGGGGAAAAGATGGTGAATTCTGTTATGGACAAGTTTAGTTTGAGAAATCGCTGACACATCCAGGAGAGGCAGATCGAGGACTGGGGGAGAGAGAGATATGAGGGCAGGATAGGTCTATTTTGTGTCGCATCAGCTTAAAAGATGGAGAGCAAAGGAACTGATATGAGTTTACCGAGAGATGAGGTGCTCAGTGGAAAACGGAGGAGACCAAGGAAAAAAATAAAAAAATAAAAATTGAAGCTCTGTCAAAAAAGATAGTATAGAATTACAAGTTATAATAATGGGATTTTTATTTTCCCCCTCTGTTGGCGACATAGGCTAATGTATAGAGTATGACACATGATCAGGGCAGACCTTTATTAAAGGGGGGGACGGGGACACATAAAAGAATGCTTATTTGAATGGCAGTTTTCTGGGGGGCAGGACAAAAAAATAGAAAGTTCCTTTGTCTCTATAGAAAATACACTATTTCCTGTTAGCTACTGGAAATCTCAAGCTGCTAACCAGCGCATTACTCACTATAAAAATGTAACTTATCGAATGAACAATAAATCCAAACAGAACATTATTAGTCACATCTGGCTGCAAACTGTAAAAATATACATAAAACCCACTAAAACCTACTAAAGGTTTAACTATAGTCTCAGGTTTATAAGGCAAATTAATTTATTACAACTATACAAATATTACATTATATAAGTTATTGAATGTACACTAAGGAGTATACAGTATTTACTAAAGTGTGGGTTTATAGAAGTGGAGATGTACCCCTTAGAAACCAATCAGATTCTAGCTATTATCTTCTAGAAGGTGCTAGATAAATAAGTAGGTATCTGATTTGTTGCTATGGGCAACATCTCCACTTCTATAAAGCTACACTTTAGTAAAGATACCCCTAAAAGTCTGTTTGTGCTACTTACCTCACTCTGAGGATTCTGAATCACTTCATACAGTGCAGATGCCAAAGAACTCTTCTCCTTCAAACTTGCAGCATAACTTGTAATTGATGCCTCAGGCAGCGTCTGAGAACAAAACATGGTCTGTAAGACACAGTTCACTAATCTTCTCCCCCCCTCTAAGGGGTATATTTACTATAGTGCAGGTTTTTAGAAGTGGAGATGTTGCCCATAGCAACCAATCAGGTTGTAGCTATTATCTTCTAGAAGGTGCTGCATAAATGTTAAGTAGAACCTGATTGGTTGTTATGGTTAACATCTCCACTTTAAAAAAACAGCACTTTAGTAACTTTAGTAAATATACCCCTAAGTGCATATGAGGAACTAGTTTATGGATAAGATTTTTAGACATCAGAATAACCACAGGCTTTATGCAAAACGTGCTTTACAAGCTAATCGTAAGCCAATATGAATGGGGATTTCACACGTAGCAGTATCCAGTTCAGGCAGCGTAACAATTTTACTGCATACAAACTTGTGTACATGTATAATATATACTGTAGGTGCAAATTTAAGTGTGCAAAAAATTAAAAAACCCTCAAAGGGAGTGGACGGGCATGTACCTGCCTCACCCAGTACCACTTGGGGGAATAGCTTGCCCCATTAGGAATTTGGACATCACAGGTAAGTTGTATTGTTTATGTGTTGAAAGCATTGGTATCACCCACAATGCTGAAAAGAGTCACTAAATTGAAAATGCAAATTAACCTAATAAGAAATAGCAACTTGTTCTGTTCACAAATATATTGGAGAAGCACGCATAAAAAGAGACTATTTAAACACCAACCAAGATGTATATTTATACTGTACTACTCTGCCAGTCAAACTTTACTAACCCAATAATGCTCATCTCCCTTTTGGAGTTTAAACCATGGCCGAGATTAACTCTTTTTTTGCAACATCAGAACATCCACCTAATGCGGTCATGCATTATGCTGCTATAACTCTCTGCAGGTCTAGATGAGCCCCCAGCATTTCAAATTGCTCCCCTGGGAAGGAGGAATAGGGGTGCAAAGCTACCTATACACTATACAATTATTAGGCCGATTTGCCAACAATCGGGTGATTGACCTCATTTATTTTATAGTATGTATGAACGTTTGTTTCACCAATAAAACGGCTAGAAAACATCCACAATCGCATTCCTTCGATTATCCAATCTGTCAGCCAAGACCGAAAGTCTCGGCTTCAATACCCCGATATCGCGCAGTGTGTTTGCATTCACAATAATCGGCCCATGTTTCCTATGTTCTCCTGTCACTAGGTTATCCTCCTTGTGGGTGGACTTACGCCAAATCAATATGGTGGAAAATCGATCGCTTCTAATAAAAAAATAGATAATGTGTAGCACAAATATTGGGGCTATCAATTTGCCGAAGAATTGCCCCATTTGTCATCCCATTCAAAAAAAAAAATATCAGGACAGTGTGTACCTAGCTTGAAGCATTTCTCATTCTAATGACACCAAGGGCAAAATTTACTAAGCGGCGAGTTCTAAACCCCGGCGGTTTGGTGGTGGTCTGGCGGCGGGTTTGTTATCCGCAGATTTACCAAGGCCAAAACTGCTGCAAAACCGCAGTTAATAGAAATTTTAGAATAGATCAGGGCTGTCATTTAGAAACCGCTGCCAAACTGGCACCAAACCCCCTGGGGTTTAGAACCCGCCACCAAGCCAACGGGGTTTAGAACCCGCCGCTTAGCAAATTTTGCCCCAAGTGATGACTGTACTGTTGTTGGTAAGGGAAAAACGTACTTCTGCTGCTGAGGCTCACTGAAAGTTGTGCACAGTGATAGCAATGGGTGCGGGGGTGTAGATGTTTTGGCACAGTAAAGCAGCAATAACATTTCTTACAGTTTATGTTCACACTCCCTTAAAATATCTAAATTTAGAATATTTAATGCAGCAGTGACAAAGCTACTGTTTAATTAGGCCCCAAAAGGTTACAGAGTCATTCTATAGACTTAATGAGAAGTTTACTACACATAGCACTGATAGGCTTCCCAAACACAGTCTTACCTCAACCATCACTTACGTCTGAAGTATGTTACATTTTGGTTTTAAATACCTTCGCTAATGCTACAAAACGGTTTTACATAGGACAGCTTGTACTGTAGGTTAAAGGTGCATACACACTAGACGATATGCTCCCTGAGCGATATCGTCTAGTGTGTCCCCGGCAGGCTGTGCTCAATGTCGTTCATGACATTGAGCACAGCCGCTGAACGATATCATTAGCGATATCGTTCAGCACCGGGCTCTCTCACCCATTCCCTGACATGCAGCAACCTGATGAGGTCGTCAGGTTGGCCTGCATGTCAGCCCGATGAACGAGGATGACGAACGACCCGCGGGAACGCGCGTCGTCGTCATCGTTCATCTTTTTTGTGTTAAAAATGGACGATAAAGTGGACGACTGAACGATAACGATATCGTTATCGTTCAGTCGTCCACTTTAATCGCCCAGTGTGTACGCACCATTAGTGGGCTGATAAATCCATGACCTAGAGACCTAATGCCCGATGTCCTTAGATGCACTGAACTTCGGTCAGAACACTTTTTTCTTCTATACCAATAATGACAATTATGCCTTGAGATTGCATTGAATGACAAGTCACCTAAAATAATACCACAAAGCATTGTTGTTCTACTGGAAACGTGATCAAATAAAAAAAAAAAATCATGTTTCATTTAATGTGAAAGTCTGAAGACTAATACCATAGAAAATACACAAGTACAGGAAAGCCACGTATTAAATATAGACAGTGACGAAGGTCTTAGAAGGTGAATAGCCTGATACGGAAGTCCTATACTAGCAAATGTTACCTGCAGACTGTACGTAAATAAAAAAAACACACAAACCACACATACATAGGGGGAGACTCAATTACTTGTGAGTTGCCAGCGCGTAGTATTACTGCGGCTGAAGTGCAGCCACAAATTCAATTAGATGCGCCATCGCGTCTGGAATGGAGTTTGACATCCAGCACTTTGGCTCACACCTCATACAGCAAAAGTAAAGCTGGTCACAGGACTATCTAATTGAATTGGTGTCACACTTTAGACACAGTACAGGTTGAGTCTCCCATATCCAAAATGCTTGGGACCAGGGGTATTTTGGATATCGGAATATTCCGTATTTTGGAATAATTGCATATTATATTATAATGAAATGTCTTGGAAATGGGACCCAAATACACATACAGAATGCATTTATGTGTTATATACACCTTATACACACAGCCTGCAGGTCATTTTAGACAATATTTTTTATAATTTTGTGCATCAAAAAAAGTTTGTGTACATACATGAAATTCATTTATGTTTCATATACACCTTATACACACAGCCTGAAGGTTATTTTATACAATCTATTTAATAATTTGTGCCTTGGACAAAGTTTATGTACATTAAACCATCAAAAATCAAAGGTTTCATTATCTCAGTCATGCTGAAAATATTCCGTATTTCGGAATATTTGGATATGGGAGACTCAACCTGTAATACGATGTGCAGGCAATTCACACTTAGTTGTATCTCCCCAATACTGTACATTAGTCACCCAATCCCCAACCATCATGTGTGGATAGAAATAAGTACAGTATATTTCTCAATAGTTACCTTAAACTCTGATAACCATTCCTCCACAGCTCCTTTCTCTGTAGTCAACATCGTCCCACATCTAGTAGTCTCTGCTGCTCATCTACAAGAAGATAGAGAGGAAAACATAAAAATGTTTGAATGAACATTGTTCTAAATTAGGTTGAAAACAAACAAAATTAGGATATTATTGCCTCTAATAACAGTATGTAGTATATTTAAAAAAAAAATGAAGTCTAACTCATGTTAAAGGAAATACACAGTTCCCTCAAATGTGCTGTTCAACTATGCTGGGTTACGATCTCCATGGTGCCTTTCTCAGCCCAGTCACCTTACGCTGCATTTACGATTCCAGCATTATGACTGAGGTTGCAAGCTGGGATAACCATCGCCACTATCGGTCACGATGGTGGACAGCGCTGGCCAGCTGAGTAAGCCTCAGTGGTCGCAGCCCCTGGCCTTGCCACTCCCGGAAAATGGGTCCTTCAAGTCCCCGTTTCTGCGAACGCTGGCCGTCCCCGCCCCCACACCTCCCCTAAATGCCTCTGCCTGCAAGGACCAGTTCTGCACATTTGCCCACATCAACCACCAACTGTGCCCCGCAGTAAAGTCCCCTTCCCCCTTGTGTCCCTCCAGCAGCCTCAGTCTCATCTCCATTCAAATTTGGTGCCCTGCCTGGCAGGCATCCATCGATAGACAGAGGCGCCGTCATTTGAAATCTGGCGCTGTCTTGATCCTGCAGCTGCGTTTCCTGCTTGGCTGTCGGTCCGCAAACTCCAATTGGCTCATAGATAATGCCAGATTCTGCCAGTGAGCCAGCTGTAATCAGCTGGCAGCCTGGCACCAGATCTTCCGACAGGCAAGTCATTATTTACATATAGCATATGTAAATAATGACTTGTAACATTTATCTGGAGACTTCATAGCAATAAATTATAATAAAGCAACCTAAAGATTAAATAAAGTAGATAAACTACAAATTCTGCCCCATAGCTGTTCCACTTTACCTTAAATACCGCTGGCCTATTCAGGGCACAGTGACAGCACTAACGTTGCCAGAGTTACCGGGGTGAATTACAGCAGCTGCACCTCTTCCTGCCTGTCCCTCCAGCCCTAGCTTGTGCTGCTGCTAGTACACAACCCCTCACCGTCGCCTGACATCACAATGCGGGAAACGGCGGCTGTCACAGAGTACAGCTACAGCACATCACCATTATTTTAATTATACAGACAGGGGCAGGGAAGGTGGTGTCCCCTGTCCTGTGTGCGAGCAGCCCGGGGAGCGCAGTAAGCGGGTGCGATCAGCAATTTGCAGTTGCTGCTGCTGACAGGTCATTGCAGGAGACTGATGAAAGATGCACCAGAAGCAGTGCTTGAAGTGGCGGTATACTATACTAAAAAAAAATAAAAAGCAAATTTTAAAAATTCAACAAATAGTAGGAAAAAAAATAGGCTTTTGGGGTACTTTGAGGTGACTATTTTTTTTTAAAAAATATAAAAAAAAGAATTATTTTTCTGAAAAATAAATACTCTAAATTTGGGGTGCATAAAGCAACAGTTGATTTTGGGGTAATTTGAGGCAATTTTTTTTTAGACCCCCCAAAAAATGGCATGTAATTACTGGACTAATAAAGCCAATTGAAAATTCTAATTGCCTAATTAGACATGAGAGTGTGTCCAAAGGGTTCTGCACGGTGTCCCGACATTTTAACCTTAAAATAAAGATTTTCTTTACCATCTCTCACCCTCAGGGAGGAGCGAACAGAACATGCAAGTTTAATCTCACTGGTTCAATGCGAGCTGCTAATTCGATTGCAAAATGAATTCGGGGCACGAATTCGCAGAGAAAACAGCAACTCGCACCTTGCATCTAATTGGATTGACCTCTTTATGGTTATCTTTTATTTTATGTGGCATAACTCTCCTTGCAGTATCTTCATTATAAAGGCATGTCAAAGGTTTGTGCAACAACCCTTCAGGCTCCACTGAAACAATGCCAATCTATTGTCTCCTGTCATGGCATATTTGTATTTTCATTTCACTGTACTATAATCAACCTGCTGCCAGTGTGGTTTTGCCAATTAACATTTCATGTCATAAATTGGTTTTA